>JAHZNE010005295.1:0-19912 GCA_027744055.1 Callyntrura sp. NNG-2020
TTTATAACGTTCACCTCGAAATACAACACAATTCCGTATTTTCCCATTACCGTTGCTTCCAATATAATAATCTTCATACATCCATCCATACACCACACCTCAGAGGCCACCCGAAACTATAACCCACATTTCAGATTGCTTAGCAGTACGGTGGACATATTTACGTCGTGAAAAAGTAATTCCATAATCGAGGTTCGATTTCCTGACTGAAATACACGACAACATCTCTTCGTGAGGATCCTAGACAGTGTTTGAGTTAAAAGTAGAAGTTTCAGATTGAATGTTGAAAACAAGACAAAAATTAATGTCCAAAGTCACCTCTGAACGGAAAGACAGTTCCGGAGTACCATATCTGGAGCTATATTGTCAAAAGGGTAAAAAAGAGAAAATTTTGTGTCAGTTTGACTGTGTTGTGCTCGTGGATGTTGAGAGGGGTAATGAAGGGTGTTGATCGCATGATGAATAATTTTCTCGCACAGCAGGAGGCTCCACACCAGCACAAAACTCACTACTTTTAGAAATATCTCCTGTAAAGTAGCTCTCTATACCATATACTGTGGTCGAATGCACAATGCAGCAGTTGACGTGATATTTGCTTCTTGCTTCTTCATCTTTCGCTCTCCACAACTTACAATACAATTCAGTCCTGCAGACTAGATAAAGGGATATTTCGTAGAAGTAGCAAGTCTTCCTTTTGGATCGCTTATGATAAAAGCTTATTTTCAGCCACTTTCATATATACCTCGTCCTGTATCAAAAAATATTACATTACCCGTTTATCAGATAAATAGACTTGGCAAGAAAATATGATACCTGTTATTTCCTTATAACATTTGTATACTTTTCTACTTGGCCTTTGGCTGCTATCCATCTTGCTCAGAAAGAGAGGCAGAGAGAGAGAGAAGAAAATAGGTATTCTCCCATTTCATCACATCATCCAATTTCGTGTGATTATCCGCACTCTTGACTACATTTGCAAATGAAATCAAACCACAAGTGAGCGAGCAGAGCAGACATGACAAGGGGAGAGAGGGGGAGAGATAAACTAAAGCCCAAGTTTTTTCCTCGTTTCCCTGAATAAATAATTTTCCCATTAATATTAATGAGTGATGAGGTGTAGTGGTAGGTAAAATTGAAGAAATTACGGATTATAATGAGTGTTTTTCTCTGCTGAGGTGATGCTCTCATTTATCAATTTCTTCTCCTTCAGAAAATAATATAAAGCACGGCACTGCTATACCAGATGGACATTTAAAGCGAAAATGTAAATCAATTAATATTATGATTTTGTTTCTTCTCGATGATGCTTTTGGTGGTGAGCTGGCTTATTAGAACAGTCGTGATGATAACGATTATAATAGTGATGAGCGTGAAAAATTGTCTAGAATTGCTAATTAGCAATTATGAATCAAATGCAAGGAAACCACCCTTGNTAGCAATTATGAATCAAATGCAAGGAAACCACCCTTGAATCAAGGGGAAATACTGCAGAGATGTGCTAACTGCCTCTCTCTGCACTAAAATGTGCAGAGAGAGGCCATTAAAGAAAAGGTGAACGAAGAGGGCAGCACAGCATGGAGTGTGCTTGGTTTAGTCCATTCCCATTATTTAATTCAGTCAGTGACAAACGAACAACTCGTCACTTGATTATTTCTCTCGCTCCCTTTCTCCTCTCATCTTGTAGTGCTATATTTTTGTTGGCTCTCGTTGCTACTAATGAATTATTACCATTAATCAGAAGAAAATAAGCAACTTGAAGTCAAAATTTATAATATTTTAACCTCAGAGATGATTCGATGATGATGAGTCCGCGACGGATTGATAAATACATTTTGCTTTTGCTATTTTGTGAAAAATGGATGACTAGCAAAAGCAAAGGTTACCGAGTGGCTCAATACATTGTACATGATGTTTTCCTGTTCTGTCGTAAATAAATAAAAGGGAACGATGATAATGATGATGACGGTAATGATGTTGGTGTTGATAATGATAATAGTAATGGTGTGCTAATAGCTCATCAATTTCGGGGCGCATACACACACAGAGACAGAACAGAACTAGCAGGTTGAGGAGGAAACGATGAGAGGGTGAAGTAGTAGCAAGCGACGACGACACGGGGAGATTTCACTCAATGTGGCAGGAATGGACGATGAAGAACAGAAAGATAAATCTACATTTCTACCTTTAGGTCCTCATATAATTTTGCTCTTTTCCGTTACCACGTTTTTGCTATTACGACGATGATAGTTTAATGTCCGCCAGGATTTGGTGGAAGAGGAGCTTTTGTAAAATCCCACTTTACAATGACATCTGTAGGTACCTACTTACCAGTACGGGTATATTATAAACATGTTTCTAGCGTGGCGTGTGTCGGGCTAGCGGACTGAAAGAGATTTCAGGGAAGGGGAGCAGAAGAAGTGAAAATTTTCAACAGCATGATCATCATCGTCGCTCCCTGGATCAGGAGAGGAACGATTACGTGTCGACCCCTTCATTTCATCCAGACCAATCCAATTGATATGAGGGATGGGTTTTACAGTGGAGAGAGTCGTCGTGTATTGCGTATCTGCATATCTGTTTTTAGTTTAGTATAAAAAATCTAATAAATGTTTCATTTTTACAATGATCGCATCTAGTATAGGAGAGAGAGAGAATCAAATCATCAAAAACGAAACGACAACACGAAAACACATTATCTACAGCAGCGGCATCATCTTTTTGCATATAATCTTGACGCTTCCCTTTCATCCCAGATCACTTGAACATGTGATAGTGATGGGAATACAAGTGGGAGTGAAATATAATTTAAAAGTCAAAGATTCTAAATCAAAGTTTTATAAAAACCGGAGATTGCCTTTTTACTTCAGACTACGGACCGGAAGATTCCCGTAGAGAAGAAAGTGGAGAAAAAAAGTTTGATGACAGTAACAACCAGGAACTAACTAGTAAAACGGAGCAGACTGGAAAACGGACAAAAAATCTCACATACATCGCAGTTTTATTAAGCAATAATTACAGACAAATTAGTATTTTGGAGAAAAAACTCCCATTTATTTAATGGATGTTGGCATCGTAGGTAGTGACATGATTGTATAGAAACCCGCTTCCATAATTTGACAGAAAACAGTAAAGAAATTACATTTTGCAATAGGATCGGATAGATTCAGTCCCGTCGCCAGTTTTATCGTCAGTTCCTTTCGTATCGTGTTGCTGTGAACGTGTTCAAAAAAGACGTGAACAGAAAAATGAAGGTGTGAAGAAAACACTTTAGCAGGCAAACAAAATCAATAACTTTTTCCCATTTTCGTGGATGTTAAACTGGTGAAAATCTTTGGTGAATTTCTGAGGAAATTACAGTGCTCCGAAAACATGACGTCGCGACACTCTTTTCTGGTGGACTCCTTAATAAACAAATCAAAAAAGGATCCAAACCGTTGTGGCTATTCAGATGAGGATAAACATATTCTGATGGAAAATTCTGCAGCAGCAATACAAAATGGACCGAGTTTCATGTTGCCCCAACACCATCATGGCACATCCCCTTCTACCAGCATTTTAATGGATTCTCACGGTAGAATGCCTCAACAACAGCCTGCGGCAGCAATATCAACGGATCCAGCATCGCTCTATTTATTAGCAGCTACTCAACGCAATAACGGATCAGTATCCTCCCATCGGTTACCTCCTTCTCCCCAACATCATCACGGAGGAGCCAACGTGCATACGTCATCACATGTAATATCAACATCCCCGGCGGCACCAACGACGTCGCTGCTCTGGAATTTTTTTGGATCATCTTTCTTCCCTCCAACGGCAGCAGCAGCAGCAGCGGCCGCTGCTGCTGCCGCCCAGCAGATGTCTGTATTATCCCCTGGTACACCGCCTGACCCCTTGTCGTATTTTCGGAGTC
This sequence comes from Callyntrura sp. NNG-2020, assembly GCA_027744055.1. NCBI lineage: Eukaryota > Metazoa > Arthropoda > Collembola > Entomobryomorpha > Paronellidae > Callyntrura > Callyntrura sp. NNG-2020. The sequence continues at coordinate 3,911 of JAHZNE010005295.1, forward strand.
TTCACGATATGAATCCAGCTTCTGCAGGGGTCGCTGGGGGAAGAGGAAATATAAGTCCGCTGACCTTTCCATCGTCTATATGGCCATCCGCTTTCTCCCAACCCTTCCAACAAATTCAGCAGCAACAGGCACAAACGTTCAAAAGTCCCAAAATAGAAAGTGACCATTGTCATCGGTATTCTGACGGCAGGAGGGAGTCTCCAAGTCCTAGGAAAGACATAGGAAAGTCTAGCCATTCAACTACTGCGGCCATAAAGCGTTCCAGTAACAGTCGAGAGGATGATGGCGATTCTGTCGTAAAACGTTCTCCTAAGAGCCACGAAAAGAAAAAGAGGTATAGAGACTTGAGTGAGGAGAAAGAACGGAGGAAGGCAAATTTTGAAAGTGTCGTTGATGATGACGACATGGACGATGGCGACGGGGCTCCTGGTGACGAGGAGGATTCTCCAGGGTTGATGCCGGGAAATGGGAATCATCGAGCAGCCGTCCAGTTCTGGCGGAGGAAATGTCACTAACTGTCATCACACCTGTTCTACTTCTTCCACTGGCACCGGTAATGCCGCTGAAAATAATAACATGACAGCAGCATCCAAGTTAGAGTCTTCGCCGTTGATTGAGTCCACCACCGTCAGCCCCATTAAAGGTGTGGTCCGTTGCAAGTGTTTACGGACCTGCTCACCGTCCTCGAAAAAAGGAGGGAATGGCGGGGCAATGGTAAAAGTGAAGAAATTTGTGATTATACCGGATTTTGAGAATACTGTCGAAACAGATGACCACCGTAGTGAAGACATGCTGCAGGACAATTTTGAACATTCTTCTGATCATAAAATATTTTCTTCCGAATTATCCCCCAGCACCGCTTCAGTAGCATTGCAAGATTCCGATTCTTCTTAACAAGTAGGTCTTTGTCGCTTTTGAAACCAAGTTTAATAAAACTATTTGTTTTTTAACCAATAACTACATTAGTCTAGGTACTGTACAGTAGCACGGCACGTATAGACGTATACTTTTATACGATAAAGAAACGAAGAAATTCGATAATACTGTAAAGGTTCCTATTCTTTGTAATTTAAGGCGAACAAATGCTGTACAGATATTACATGTGAATACATATTACGTAGTACGTAAGTTCGAACAGGAAATTACTTTCAGTTGAAGCTTTAACATAAATAAATAGTCATTCCAAAAGAAAAATCGTCAATTTGTAATTTCATTTTTGATCAACCATTTTTTCTCTAACTAAATTACCGTCGTGTTTCGTATTTATAATTACATTGAATTGAGTTTGTTCTATGCTCGTTATTATGCCATCGCATCGTCATCATCGTAGGAAAAACTCGAGGCATGAATCCTTCTTGTATTTTAATTTATACAGCACAGCATTCCATTTTCCCCCTTTTATTACAAAACTACGCATTGATACAACTGTATTTTCAACCACTTCGTTTTTTTATAAAAAAAACTCCAATAGAGCTCTTACAATTAGTGGCAACATTTCCCAGTCACTTTTGAACCAGAAATCATGCAAATTCAAAATGCAGAGACAACCAAGTATATATTCATGGGTACATCCACTTCAAATTTTAAAATGACAGCCTCATCTTCATCGTCGTCCTCTCCACTCCTCCTTTGCTGTCATTGAAATACGCCTATTGTGTCCATTTTTAATAGCTACTTTATCACTGCCACAACTACTCCTCTCCGCAGAATTCACACTTTCCTTTGCGTTTTACGTTACACAGAGAAAGACCGACGTTGAAAATGTGTGAATGTGGGACTACGAGGACTTGCTCAACAATGGAGAGAAGAGGAAGACGAGTGGTACATAAGCATCGGTGAACAAGCAGACGCAAAACATAAGAGAGCAACATCCGTTTTTTTATATTTTTTACAAAGACCGGTGGGTCGTAGTCGTGGTACATGCACTTTTGCTGTTGGCAATATTTAATATTATGTAATCTGCTATATTTATCCCTTTCGTGCCTATAAAAATTATCGTCACTGATTTACAATTTACCAACAATGTAAGTGGCATGTTTCTATTCATTAATGATAGGGGGCTGGTGTGGCGGTCTTCGGGTAATTACAAGGTACTGGGAGGAAAGTACACAAAAAGTGTGCGTGTGAGAGCATTATTGAGTACTCATTCAATAAATCCCGTGCTTTAAAATGTTACTGTATTTATCTACTGTCATTATCATGTTCATCGTTCCCAATATAATTTGCATTCAATTTAAATGTAACAAAAATCGTGAACGAACACAACAGAGCAAAAGGATAAGTGTCATAATTTGTATCCGGTAAAACTGACTGGCTGGTATGAAATTGATGAAGTATAGTGGTACTTCGAACGTACTATTTACTTTTCATGTAGTGGTACTTTATAGGCTCTGTGCTGCTGGGTAGCATGTAAAGGTTTACAAAATGATTTTTCGATTTGGCAGGAATACTGGAAAATTGCGGAAATCACGAACCATTTTCTCCACGGAGCAAGTATATGAAAACCAAAATTAGGTGCTGCCCTTGCGTTTTTTTACCCACGCTCTATCAACTACGATACAAAAGTAGTTGTAATATACATACAACCAACTACCGTCTATATTCTAGATAACATTGAACGTAAAGTTAAAGTAGGACGCCGTTGAGATATTAAGTTAGATTACAATTTATGTAATAGCGACGATTTACTCACCCATGAATAGCATGATTTCTTTAGAGTAAACATGTCTAAATATTTGTTATATACTCCAAGCCATATTTACAACAACAGCATTGTCGACAGTTTCACTCAGCATTTCGCAACCGAACACAAATATGAAAAGAAACACGACCATGAACACCAACACAAACAGAATAAGATGATGATCAAATGATCATAAAATATTTATAATTACAAGTTGGGTCGTACAACTCATACACAATACTCCTTCTAGTTTTGGGCACATTCAAAGGACCACTCTTGTGAGAGTCCTATTCTGCCATGTTTGCTTATCTATCAAAATCAGTACAACTGCGTACATCTAGCCTTTGATTTATTTTCACGTTGTCGCTACACAATCCCTTTTAATCTTGTTAATACGTAATGTATCTCATCTCTCTCCTTTTCATCCCGGAGCAGTTGTTCCCTTTCCAGCACATCATCCTGCGCCACTATATCACCCTCACTAACTTTAGCAGTACTGCACTGTTTTCTCGGAGCCCTTCCACTATTTGCTCTGATTTTCCTGTATTCATACGCAACTCGTTTTTCCTTATTCAATAATGTTACCGATGAAGAAGGGTCGAACGGGGTATTTACAGAAAGTATAAAGGACGTACCCTTTCTGAAGATGACAATACACCTGGGCTACTGCACTCGACGTACGCTTTATTATTATCAGCAACAGCGACATGATTTCCCCTTGCTTCTATTTTTCCTCTTCACTCATTCACTTTCAATTAGCCTATTACGTAATCTCATCCTCGCGTCGTGTTGTAGATGATGATGATGACAACGAGTGTGACAGGAGCAGAGCTCTGATGAAGAGAGACGCTCGTTCAACGAACTGAACAAAAATGCCTTTTCTTCTACTACACGATGATGATCATCATCATCGTCATCACACAAACTGAATGGGTGCCGACAACCGAAAAAAGTAATCTCTACGAGCTTTTGTATTATTTGCTTTTCCAATACGATGCCGGTTATTCATTAGTCCTACCACCGCAGTACCACCACCGGGTCGACTAACTGTATCTGTACAATTCTTTCAGGCAACTTTGTTACAGTTTTCGATTGTTGTCTAATGGGATAATGAAATTATTAAATGCAAAGGTATTCGCCTGATATGCATGTGTAGAACGGGAAAGGGCAGTAAGTACTTACAGGAATTGGATTTAATGTAGAGCAGATAAAAAACTGTTTCGTGTGCTTCCTTTGAATGATGAGGAGCAGACAATGCATTTTTAGATTAGGTTTAATAAATAACGTATTTTTATTTGATTCTTAAATAATGGAAAATAAATAGGTACATAAGTAGGTAAGAGTTTATAGTAGAGAGACTTGGTCAAGCTGATGTTATCTTGTTTGTGAAGGGTCGCTAAGTCTAAAGAAATTCACTTCACTTAAAGAAGGGATTTTCTGATCAAGCCTCGCCTTCGGGAAAGTCCCCAGTGGAGATAAGATGCTTGTGAGAAAAGTCGTCATTGTCATGTCGAGTGAGTTTGACCAAGTAGTGCACTGCAATCTGGTTGAAAGCGTCCAAATCGAATTTTCCCAGATTTTCAGGGTCATGTCGAGACAGCAAGTTTCCAAATTCTTGGTCGTCTATAGCCAAGTCGGGACGGAGGGTGTGAAGCATGCTCATAATTTGATAAGAGCGAACCACACCCTGTTTGGCGTAAGAGGAGAAAGTCTTCTCAAGAACTGGAAAAATAAATAAGAAGAAATGCGATAAAAACTGGTGAAGTTAAATTGGGGTTAAGTGATATTTTTTGGCAGTCGCAGTAGGTTTTTACCGGATTGGGATTCTCTGCGCACCTTGGATTCCTAAAATTGGGAGGAATAAAAAATTACTTAGCAAAATTGTAGATTCCTCAGAATTTATCACAAGAGCAGCGAAGTGGGCTTTGAGTGTATTTTAAAAACGTTTTAAAGGTGCACTTACCATATTTTATGGGTCGTTTGTTAGCTTTGGTTTGGTTAAAAGAGCAAATAGAAGTGAGAGTGATGGAATGGAACACTTCAAACCGCTTGAGCGATGATGATGAAGATGAGAAGCGAAAGGTGATCGATTGGTTTTGGGTTTCACGGTTTCAAGTTTTGTTGATCGAGGGATATTTGTGTGTTTCTTCAAGTGTGATGTGTTCTTGACTGATTGCAGCACCTGCTGTCACAGCTCACTTTTATACTTGTTTTAAAAAGACAGGGGGATTCGGAAAATATTATGACGACGATGACGAGTTTTTACTTCGTTGAAAATGGGTTTATGCTAAACGGTAGATTATTTTTGGCAGATGTGCTGATATGCGCACATTTTCCCATGCATCTTGTGAGCCAGTAGAGGGAACAGAGTGCGTTGCGTTATTCCGTACAAAGACATAGAGCGAACTAATTAGGGTTAAATAGAGGTTAGGTTTGTTCACATTTTTATAATTTATTGTTTTTCGTTGAAAAAACAAAGAAAGAAGAAGCTGAAACAATGTCAGTTGATCTGCAGCATTTTACAGAACGTCACGTTTTGACAGACGGGCATCCCTACGTATAATAATATCCAAACTTTATGTCTGGCTCTTATTTATATACTATAGACGCTCTCCTAACAAATATAATAATGTGAAATAAAGCATTCGTTTTTAAACGGCGGCATATTTTAGTACACATTTTTGTGATGAAAATTGTATACTTAATATTTAGCGTAGAGTTTTTTGTGTCAGATTTTCACGCCATTCCGCCACATTTTATAGTTATGTTAGGCCAAGCAACACTTCATGTAATTATAAGGAAATTTTTATCTCGGTTACTTAATATAACACATTAGGGTCAATTTTACAGAAATTTTCGCAAACAAGCTGCAAATACAATCTGATTCAACTAATTTCTACTTTTTAATGAGTCTATAAGTCAAGAAGACACTGTAAGACCGCATAACAAAATCAAACCAGAAACCGACTACAATGTTTTAAAAATATTGCAGTCTGTTAGTATTTAGTATATGCTTTCTAGCTTTAGTATACACCTTCCTAATGCTTAGTATATGCTCATATGCCATATGCTAAATTAATTTGATCGCCCGATTTAAGACGAAGACTTTATAGAACTGGGAAAATGCAAAAAAAGCAACTCGATATTACGCTATGTTTATTGTTTATATGAGCACTGCTTGTGTGAGTGTAAAATGTGAGAATGGTGGTACGCCGATGCCAGTAGATAATACTTGAGATAAATAAATGTGAATCAATCCATGCTCGTAGATCACCGAAATCATTTTCACGTGATTCTCTTTGGGTTACTGAACCCCGCCACAATGTATACAAATTGTACGTTGAAAAATATATTCACGAGTTATCGTTACATGTGAACACAAACTTTCTCTTTGTATGAATACGCTAGAATTTGTATATTTTTATGTCCGTCACAATCAAGGAAGTTAATATAGGCTAGTAGAAGGTCAAACTATTTGATGAAGCCATGGTCGTGGTCTTCTTAGATTGTTGACCTGTGAAGACTATAGTAAATACCAAGCTTTTATATTAAACGGCAAACACCACCAACACCCCACTTCTACTTCCTTTGACCAGAACCTACATGTTCATAATGGTACGTAATAAGGGTTAATTTACACCCCGAACGGTTAACCACAGAGGAGTCGTAAAGCAGAGGTTATATTATCATCCTTCAACCTCAAACATGAATAATGCAATAAAAATTAACAGTTATGCTGCTGCTGATATTGATACTGACTGTACTAGCGTGTCTTAAAAGTAAACAGACATGACACATGAGTCATGATCATGATGCATGAATTTAATCCGAGCTCGTGTAAGAAGAACTGACCTGTTGTCATTGCTTCGTCATTCCCAAGCGTCTAATCACCCGGACTTATTCATCATTACTCACATGCCATTTTCCATAATTCAACTTTTAACAATACGTTGTAGAGATGTCCTTGTCGATACACCAAATAAATTTTTCCAGACAGGTCAGTGACCAGTTTTAATCCAATTGTGCAATATTGTATGTGTAATTGTAATTGTGATTTGTGATATTGCCAAAACTGGATATGCAACATATTATGCCCAAAAGACAATCCCACTATCGTTCACATTTTGAAAGTGACATGTAATTTTTATAGTTAAAGTAGAAACATTTATTGTTCTTAATATCATTCTTACAAAGTGGTAATAATATCAACATTGTCGTGTTTTAATATTTTATACTAATCTATTTGGCAAATACAACAAAAGTTTCAATGCTTCGAATATCTTAAAATACATTTTTATGCAGTGGCATTAGCATTAGCAGTAATATTTAAACAGATATACTAACATAGACGTTTTGAAATGCTTGGCATGTATCCTTGTGTAAGTATAAATAGACATTTTAAGAATTTAATACAAGGTCATATTTTTCTTACATTTTGCTCCTATTATGTACTACATTTGAGATTCTGTTAGGAAAGGGTGTATAGATGGAAAATTGTCCTTATTGTTTTTTCTGTATTTATTTACATAAGTTATCAGAAATATCAAATCCATATTATGTAATGGTAGGGTAGGGTACAATTATTGTGGTTCTATTCTTTAAAAATTACTTTGCTTAAATTGAACAAAGGAGTTATACTAAACCTAGTGAACTTAAATATGAATGACAATCTGAACCTAGGAAATGCTAATGCCCAATGCATTCCTGTTTGTCGTAATTCATTCGTTTTCACCCACGTCGTTATTATTAGCATTTTCTCCCTCTGTCTCCGGCTTCTTCTCAAACTCACTGATTTCGGTGAAAGAGTCTCGAAGGGATGTGAGTGCGTCTCCCAGTCCACTTTTGATTTGATTAAACTCCTGCACCACCAGACTCATACGACCCAACAAATAGTTCAAATTATCGTCGACCTCACCCATTCTGTTGGTAACTTGCCCCACCTTGTCATCCATGCTGCTCATGGTGTCTAAGCTGTTGTTGACGTATTTGCTGGTCTGGCTGTGAATCTCATCAAGAAGACTGGCACTTTTGCTCATTTGATGATACAGGATTCCAATCTGCCTCCAGACCTGGCTAATCTCTTCTTCCATTCTGCCCGTCAGGTTCATCAATGCGACTGACTGATTTCCCAGCACAGCAGTGGCAAGGTCGTCAAAGCGAGCTTGCAAGCTGGCATTTAGACCTTGCGTTTGTGTGGTCAACTGGTGATTCATCTCGCCCATGATTTGTTGCACGCCGTACTCTAACCTTCGCTTTGTGTCCAGAAAGGTCGTCAAAGCGAGCTTGCAAGCTGGCATTTAGACCTTGCGTTTGTGTGGTCAACTGGTGATTCATCTCGCCCATGATTTGTTGCACGCCGTACTCTAACCTTCGCTTTGTGTCAAGAACACTATCGCCAGTGTCCAACAGGACACTCTCCACATTAGCCAAACCCTTCAGCTCTCCACTGAGGTGGTCGTATTCGCTTTCCATTTTCAGGTGCAGGCTTTCCACCGCCTTTTCAGCTTGTCGGACCTTTTCCTCCAAGTGCTTCTGGCCACTTTTCAGGATCTCTTGTACTTTGCTCAACTTTCGCTCAATGTCCCCGGTGGTATTTTCCCGAAGAACGGACACTTGCTGGTCCAACAGTTCAAAACCTGCTTTCGTATCAGACTCCAGTCCTGACAGCGCAGTGGTCACACCTTTAGCGGAATCCGTCATTTCTCCCAAAAGAGAAATTGCCTTCCCGATTTCTTCTTCCATCACAGCCAGCTGCTTTCGCTGCGAGTCAACGCTTTCAAGCACTTCTGTTTGCCAGTCAGAGTGACCCTCGCTACCACCCGATTTCAAGGTCAAAATTTGGGTTTCCAGTTCATGGGTGCGGGAAAGGGTTTCTTTGATGTCAGAAAGCTCGCTCATAATGGAATCGCTAAGGTAAGTTCCACCACCTCCACCGTTACCTCCAGCATTGGCTGCAACGTTACCTCTCCATGCTTCCATTAAACTGTCAAATTTCTCAGATGTTCGGTCACTAGCATCTTTAAGCATGTTCACCTAAGCAAATACAACAATCCCAAAAAAGAAAAAAGAACAACTTATTCATCACTCTAACGAATAGTCTCATTTCACCCCACAAATATTGTATTACGCCGCCGCGCCGCTTTCTTTTGTCACTCATACCTTATCATTCAAACTCGACACTTTTGTGTCCAGTGCCGCCAAAGCAGCCGCTGTGTTACCTCCCTCAGAAACCAGTTGTTTCAACGTCTCCAGATCAGTGTGAACCTTGTGACTTTCCGTGCGTTGATCTTCATTTTGCTGTCCAAAAAATTAATATTGAAATTCTCCTACCAAGCCACTTCTTGCTCCTTGCTAAATATTTTTATATTATGTACACTACCTACCTTATCCAACGTTGCCTGCGCAAATTTGATCTTCTCATCAATCCTGGTGATATATCCAGCAATGTTCTCAATATTTTTCTCCTCTCCCCTTGTCCGCTTCTCCAGAGAAGCTAAAGAGCGTGTCAATTGTTCCCCTAGCTGTCTTTCTCGCACTTCATGTCTCTCCAACTTGTCCATTTGATCTCGGAGTACGGATACCAACGATAGAATAGCATCTCGAATATCTAAATGCCTTTGTCCAATATAAAAACAGCGTATCTCATTACAAATATAATTTCTACATGGTCTCACATTCCCCCAAACGAGCATATATTGCGTTAATCCTGTATTACGTGACTGAATAATCCCCCGATGAAGAACCCCTCTGCGGCTGAGGTGCTGCGTGGACAACGGCAAATAGAAATAAGGCTCCGGCTAAAAGTGACGTTCCTCCGCCTGGGAAAAAGCTGCCCATTTTAATTGTTATTTAATACTGGAGGAAAGAGTCATCCAAAACTGTTTTTATTAATGTTTTAAACACTGCTAACGTCGTCTTCCCTGCCTGTTTCTTTCACCACAGAACAGAAAAGAGAACTGCGCTAAGAATTGGTCGTTTTATTTCAGGCAATACGAAAACTTTTTTAGGGCGGCGATGATGATAGTAGCTGATGATGACCATGGACCATGCGCATTATAAGTAGGTAGGTATTTTGGCAAATGTTTACGAAAACGATAAGTGTCTTGGTTTCATGAACACACTGTGAACAAAAGGTCGCTGAAACGGGAAATGACTGGCTCGTATCGCAGCATGATATAATATTGTAGTATATGAAGCATTCAGTATTTACTTTTTGCACGCCCAGATGCACTATATAATTATAATTTTCCGAGAAAAAATAAACAAACAAGAAATTTACTCACACACACACTCACTCACTCACACATATCAGCATCAACCGATGCAAAAGAAAAAGTCACTCACACTCCACCGTGTCGCACGTTCACTCACCAGCTTTTTGCGTCAATCCCAAAAATAAATTTTAGGAATTTCTTTCTTTTCTTTGTGCAGTAATCATACAAGCGCAGATATATTTTTATGTGTGTGTATTATAAAGCAAAAAAACCTATTCGCCGTGACAAGAGCGAGATTTATGTGCATAATATGCAGTGCACTGTTGCTGCTGCTGCTGCTTGTTCTTCTTCCTCTTAATCTTGTTGTCAGTTGGACATGGACATCAGAGAAGGAGAACAGAAGCTCCTACACAGAAGCAGGAGGAGGAGGAGACGCAGTGTGAATGAGCAGATAATGATGTTACATAATTGTCTTGGAACATAAAGACAAAAAAATCAAGAGAGACTGCAACAGCGAACGACGGGGAGAGATTAAAACGTCCCGTTTCAAGAGGATGTATGCCTTTAAGATACTGATAATCGTGACCAGACCAGTAGCAGCAGTACACGACAGAGAGAAGTGGCAAAAGGGAAGAAAATAACGGTCTAACTAATAAACCAACTCTGTTGTTCCAGTTTCTCTTGTAAACTACTCATTCCTTTTTTTCTCCCTCTCTGGCATTCTAAATTGTTTGCCTGCTTCAAACCACGTCATGTTGGAGCAGATACTATATGGGTGTTGGTGGTATAAAAGGGAATTATTGGGGTATGTATATTATGGAGAGGGGATAAAAAAGGAGGAGAAAATCCCTTTTAAATTTTTGTCCTTCTTATTCTCCAACTGTAAAATCGGTGTATATGACTCGTCGTTTTTAAAAGTATGTGCACACCAAACCTTTAATTTTTCAAGTATTTCAAAAGTCATTGAAAGTGTAATAACAACAGCGCATTTACATGACTTTCCACTGTTGCTGCGGCTAAATAGCATGTTCAGAGTAAATAGTAGAGGACGATAGGGCAACCATCAGGATGATGATGAAGTATAGGAAGATTTTTAAGTTAATTTTCTGAGCTCTTACGAGAAAAACATGTTCACATTATTCTCATCCATCACACACTACCGCAGCAGCGGCAGAAGAGACGACGACAACATGAGATGCATCTGGTTCTGATTTTGTTGTATTTTGAGTACGTTTATTATTACGCATCTTAGAAGGAATTTATATGTAGGTACACCCTTCAGCGAGCTAGAAAAAATGAAATTGCCCTTGCCTTTGCCATCACGTCATATTCTACTTTATGAGTGTCGGCGCAGTTTCAATACCAATAGCAAGTACACATTTATTACACAAATATACATTCAAGTCAAAGACGTAGACGAGCTGAAAGACCATTTTTTTCAATTTTCAAAAAAAGAGTCAACTTGCAGTGCCAAGAGAAAAAAATGAAGTCAATATGTAGGAATTGCAGCGGAAAAATGCACCCACATAAAAGCAGTTATCGAGTCTGTCGGAGTCGTTTTAGGAGGATTGGAAATCATCTAGAGAAAAGGAAATATATTGGAGTTTTTTCCTGTAAAAAAGAGTAGATAGGTATTAGTTTGCAATAATAAAAGAATTATTGGATGTGTCGGCAGTCGGACCGGGAGGTCGTCTCGTTTTACAACAAACATCTGTACGTTAATAAAAGAAGGAAAGAAAAATAGCGTACAGGCTAATATATACCTAATAATAATGAAAATCTGTGGGAGAGATGCAGCAGCGGTGAGCAGCAACAAAAACGTTTATTATTGTTAGGGGAAGATGCATCATTTATAAACTACGACGAGATTTTCGTTGTTACTTTATTTCTCAGCGCACAAAAAATCGCAAGTATGTAGAAAGATCGCATGTTTGTATTATAGCTCATTGATCGCTTGTCGAACAATATAAAAATTTTTAACTATTAACTTATTTTATAAAGTTATGGTGCAAGGAAGTTCTAAAATGAAATCTGTTGGCTCAGACCCATAAAGAAAGTTATAATTCGGTCCTATCTCTGACTTTCCGTTTTCTATCATCCAAAACCCAGGCCGACCGAGACCATGGTCAAATGAAAGACCAAAAGGTAATTTATGCTATAGTTAGGTATACGAATCTATTGTGTAAAAATGTTTGTTTAGGACCAGATTTTTGTTAAGTCACGTCCGGTCATGCATCCATCCTGCTGTCCCTAGACCTGATCCCTTCCATTCACAAAAAGGAAATTTGGAATTGTTTTCACGAGTCGGTAGGATTAATATAGAAAAATTTTGGGTGAGAATCTTGCAGTAAACTTTAAAAATAGGTATCAGTTACAACATCCAAGAACATAGAACAAAGGCTGGTCCTACTTTATAATTACTAAAAAATTCCTCTCGATGTAGCACATTACTACGTCCAAAGTTTTATGTGAATAATTACTGGGAATGTGAAGGCAACCAGAAGCAGACACCCGACGAACAATGCACACATAAAGTATATGAACTTCTGGAGGATCAACAACCTACAATACATAGCTGCACCCTCCCACGCAAATATAGGGATACCTACATTTTATTATGCCTCTGTTAGTTCGTACACAAACGCTCCTTTTGTTCTCTTGTTTCCTTGTCTCGAAGTAAACTTACAAAGGGGACGTTCTGTAAACTGAGCCTTCTTGCTTTAGCTGCTTCCAACTGCTGGTGTTACTTCATTTCTCAATCTACTAAATCTATTTTTGTATTCATTTTCCCAACGAGTAAATTAAAAAATATCAACGGTAGGGTAATGTGACGTGGGAAATAAAATAATCTACCTACCTTTAGTCAAAACTGTTACATTTATCAACATGAACACTATTAATAGCGAACAACGAAGACAACAATGGAAATGACATACCTTTCGCATTTACACGTAAACGACATAAAAATATTTTAATTTCAGCGTTGCCACTATGCAATTAAGAAGTATAAATAACACGTTTCATTCTTCATGCGATAATTTTCCGCCGTACGCGACTTTTTTAAGCTGTTGGTTACCTAACTATCAACATAAACCATTAAAAATTAGTGTGGTCCATCCTACCAAGTAATAAAAATATTTACAAAGATCATACATCTAAAATAATGAGTATGCAACCCCAGAAAAAAGGCCTTTTTATTAAATACTATGATCAGGGACGTACCCAAGGGGGACATCAGGGTCATTTGCCCCCCTCGTACTTGAAAATTTACATTAAAAATAGAGCAAGCACTATATAAAACAGGATAAAAAGTACATTTGCCTCCCCCTGGCCTCGGTTCTGAGTATGCCAATGACTATGGTCTTAGAGGAATCATTTATATATTGTTCCTCTAAGACTATGATCCTCATTTTATTGACTTCAGGGTGATAACACCTTAAAAACCATATGAATGATTTGCACATTTCGGCCTAATACATTTTTTCAGAGCTTATTTCTAATCTCAATTTTCGAGTTGTCTCAAATAAGAAATCACATCAAATCAAAGTTCTACATCTTTGTTTCAGTCAGACATTCCGTGTCAAGTTACTGACTAGCCACTTGATAGTGTTCAAATGAAAGAAAAATACCTGATACATGTGTAAATCCAGTTTTTGCCACTTGCCGTTTTAATTAACTTATCTAAAAATATTTTTTTAAAACTGCAAATTTTCAACATATTTTTGGGTTAGCTAACTTCTGACAGATTGATCATAACAAGTCATCCTTACGGTTATTTGCTCACTGCCACCGACTAATTTTGACGTGACCCAACGAATGGATAATCTTTAGTAAGTGAAACTATCGGGGTGTCACCAGTATCTCCCGACGACGTCATACTGCAAATAAGCTGGCACAACCAAGACCAAACACCATCTTCTCCTTCTGCGTTGTCATGCTCCGTTTCTGGTTTGTCACCTTCATTACACGGATAGCTGTCACAGCCAGTTACAGCGTCGTAAATAGCCATAACCTTTCTTGCCGTGTCGCAAAATGTTTGAACATTCCCTGATAAGTCCCTGCGTGCTTTATTTGGGCATTGCCCTTCACCAGCATTGGTTACCATTTTGCACCCCGCTGGATCTCGAGATCCCACAGGGGGTTCCAGCTTATGAGATATAACCGGTGGCGCAAATAAATCATTAGGGGTAGACGGTCTCGATGTACAGCGTTCCTGAGGATTTGCACCTGTACTTCGCATGTCGTCTGGGGACATGACTTGTAGAGATGCTACATTGTCTGCGGATGCTACGGACACTGCCATGATACCTGCGTACGAAAATTCGTAAACTTTCCCTGATGGCGACATCACTTTAGCAGTACATCGTTCTCCTGTCTCACTGTCAATAGGGGCATCTAACTGTAATTCCCCCAGAATAGAAGGCCGAAAACATGGGGCGGGTTCTGGAGGAAACTGGAGGGGAGGTAATTCCAGGGCTTCAGATAGATCTAACCTGCTCTCTCCTTTGTCTGCTTTCGGTTGGTAGCCGTAGTCCTCCTCCTGCAAATCCCGAAACATTTTACCCAATACCCAATGTTCGTCCTCGTACATTTGACTTTCCGGCTTGGATCTAACTTTACCCACTGACATATCTTGGGGCACTTGTCTGTATAATTTTTCCAGTTGCCATTTATAATCCTCATAGGTGTTCAACCCGCCCTCGCCTATTTTTTTCTGGACAGGTTGCCCAGGACCACCATATCTACTCATGTTACCCTCGTGATACAGTTTGTCTAACACCCAAACCTTCAAGTCGTCTTTGCAAAGTGTTTCCGCTGTTGCTTGTCCGAGAGGTTCAACGTAACGAGGAGGTTCATATTCCAATTCCGGCTCCTCCTCTGTATAAACGTCGTCTGATGAATATTCATCAATTTCCATCAAATCTTCATCAATGGTATCTATGTGTCCTTTTATTTTTGATTTGACAGATTCGAGGTTTACATCAGTGGGTTTAAGGGTTATCTGTGATTGCAAGGATATTTGAGATAGTTCAACTCCTTTCAATGACAATTCTGATCGTTGGATAGAAACCTGAGACTTTTCTTCTCGACCTTCGAAAATGTCGGAATCAATACTTCTTTGAGCAGACATTTGCGATTTTTCGGGTTGTGTTGCCTCTTTCTGAGAAATTTTAGAAGGTATGGTAGAAGTTGGGGCAGACTGTTCCACAGAAGACCCTGATTGCTGTAATTCTGCGGCAGCTGAGAGCCTTGCTTCCATATGAGTTTGTGACACCTCTTCTGGTGCAACGGAAGTCGTCGATTTTTCTCCTGCTGTCGCTGAAGCGTACGATGGCTCTGAGGGAACAGATATCTGTGATTTTTCTGCTGCTGCAACCGAAGCAGCGGATTCACCAGGTGGCACCGACGCTTGTGATTTCTCTCCTCCTACAACCGCAGCATATGAATTTGCAGGGGGCACCGACGCTTGTGATTTCCCTCCTGCTGCAAACGAAGCAGCGGATTCTCCAGGTGGCACCGACGCTTGTGATTTCCCTCCTGCTGCAACCGAAGCAGCGGATTCTCCAGGTGGCATCGATGCATGTGATTTCTCTGATGCTGCTATAACCGAAGCTTGGGACTTCCCAGGCGGCACAGATGCATTAGATTTCTCTCCTGGTACAACCGAAGCGTACGATTGATTGGCAGGCACAGATACCTGAGATTGTTCCGTTGGTACGGATGCCTGCGAAGCTGGAGGCGGGGCCGTAAGTTCTGGTGGTTCCATTGTCATTTGTGACGGTTCAGGCGGCGCCACGGATGCTTTGGACGGATCGGGCGGTTTTACCGATGTATTGGAGGGTGCCTTCGTCGCAGCCCTTTCAATTTCATCCTCCACCTCTAAATCCTCCATCTCCTCAGCCTCAATTTCTTCCATATCTGGATTATCGTCCGCCATTTTACCTACAATTTGGAGCTTGGTAACTTAATCATTTGGAAAACCTCGTTTGGTATGTATAAAGAATATGAAAATGCATATATAACGTATACATATACAATTGTTTTCAGTTCAACCAATATCATAATGCATCCATTTAAAGAAGCAAATTTCTATATTTAAAATAT
>JAHZNE010005296.1:0-19766 GCA_027744055.1 Callyntrura sp. NNG-2020
CGCAGTCCTACCATTTTATTACCTAAAATTTTTATTTTTATTTTTGAGAACAAAAAGGTCTATGTAGAAAATGCATATACGAGTGCAAGTAAAACGCCGTTTAGCAGTATTATTAAAGTAACATTTCCCAAACTGTGCAAACTGGCTGTTACGCGACAGATTAACGATTTATTCGCGAGTGCTTAGCAAGAGTAGCGCTTTAGTTCAGTGGTAAATCATCCTAACGGTATTAGGAAGGCCCAGCGTTCGACTCCTGGAAGCGTCTAATCATACTTTTGCTAAGCACTCGTTCGTGACTCTACGCCGACTGCATACTCGACATGTTTGTTATTCTTTAAAAGCAGTACAATAATATTTTTTGGTTCACTATAGTGCAAGCCCGACTTATTAAGTAATCTTCCTGCATTATCTGCTATGCACGGTGAAGGTAAAGTCGTAATATTTGACCATTCAGGTGATGAAGTACTTGATGAATTTGCAAATGTCTTAAATGAAGTTCAACTGATAAAATATTCTTGTTCGATATTCTTTGCGTTGCTAGGAGCCGTCAAAAATATATATTCTCCAGGCCGTACAATGTTTAGGATAGGCACTAGCTTAAACGGAGTCTTGTGTGAATTAAATCATTTTAATAATTCAAAAGGTACTTGGTATACAAAGCGAAAGCAAACTTTAATGTTTACCTCTGTTATTTTCTTCTGTTATGTTTTCCTCCGATCAACAAAGAACAAGGAAAGTGGTAGTAAATTTACTCCTGCTTTATTAACGGCCATGTTTATAGTATGTGTGATAGTGTGTCGAGTTTGGCATGTTTATACCCTCTTTCAGTTCATCATTCGTGAATATTACGTTCAAAATAATGGAAAGTGAAGGAGCAAAAGGAAAATGTTGAATATTTCAGGAATATTGACAAGTTGTGCTTGACCTCCTTTTTGTGGTAGCAGGAGCAGGAGGCTTTTCTAGGGTAGGCAAAGTATTTTTTTTTACCTAAGTACGT
Source organism: Callyntrura sp. NNG-2020 (assembly GCA_027744055.1). Lineage (NCBI taxonomy): Eukaryota > Metazoa > Arthropoda > Collembola > Entomobryomorpha > Paronellidae > Callyntrura > Callyntrura sp. NNG-2020. The sequence goes on from JAHZNE010005296.1 coordinate 998, forward strand.
ACATCCCTTCCATATTATGTACTACGTTTGTATTTGGTATTCTACGAAGGCATTTTTCCCTTGTTTCCTTTTCCGCTTTAACATAAGCAACATTTTGGTGAGGGTAAATACATTTCCATTTTTTCATCGAAACAAAAACCCCTAATTTCCGTATTTCTTTTCCTTTTCCTAGCCTGATAAGTAACTACTTACGTTAGTGGTATGATATAATCAAAGCGAGAATGATGTATATATTGCACGAAAGTTAAAATAAACATTTAATATTTTTAGATGACAAATAATAATAAACTAGCCGAAAGATATTTACGATGGCATTTCATAGAATTACTTAGGGCGAAAGTAGGTTAGTTACAAGAAATAGCTGATATATTGCGTTTGTTTGAATTATGAAATGCTACAAATATGTTAAGTTGAAATAAACATGATCAATAATATTTGTAAAGGGGAATATTTTATATTTATTTACTTACAAACTGAGAAAATTAAATGGATAAATGATGTCAAGTATATCGTCAGAAACAATAAAATCAATAATTAGCAAAAATCATAAGAAGCCTTGTACAAATATTTAATTATTACCATAATGGAACTAAGTTAAAAGGCTTAAAGTATCCAACATTTCACTTTGAAGAATATAAACAGTACGATTGACAATATTTCGTCTCCATGATGTAAAAACAAAGTGAATCCGTTGAAAGGCACGATTAAAAAACAACAAGAGTTTTTCATTACTTGCGCGGGGCAAAATATTGAGAATATGACCCAGGGTTTAATCTGCTGAAATAAAATTTAAACAAATAAATTACTTTCACTTCCTATCAACTTAGTTACTTCAAGCTGCATAAAAACCAGAAACATTTATAATCAAATAAAACGACAATTTCGTACCCAGCTTGTGTAGAGAGCTGGTTTTGTCCAGTGTTGAATTTAGCCAAAACTTCGGGTCGAAAACTGACGTTGACATGGTACTCGCCAGGTTGGCTAAACACTTGCAGCATAGAAATCGGACCGCTGATGTGTTGATGAAATGGCACTCCTGTGTTAAAATTACCACCATGACCGTACCCATGGTTATAAAAACCAGGGTCGTAGCTTTTCCTGGCGACAGTGTCGGTTCTACTGGTATTCGCTGCTTGCTCCTTCTCCTGTTGCTGGGACATCGGAGGGCACGAACTGCTTCTGGACTTCTGCGACATGGTAACAATCCGAGTGGGCCTGACGACTTAATATAATAATAACAAAAATAACACTCGTTAAAAGCGTCTGCAAACCGTCTTGGGTCACATTTACCAAAATGTCGTTAAAATAAATTGAATTTAACGATTGACAAACCTTTTAACTTCCAAGATGATTAACAGTTAAAGTGATGATGAATGTCAGCTAAACGTAAGCAAAAGTGGAAATGGAAACACTACTCAACTTAAGTACATTTTTTCATATTCCCATAACGACGTGAAATTGCTCCTTACAACAGAAACAGAAAGTCGGCGTACATCAAATGTATCATGGCAATTTTGAATATTATGAATATCAATAGCATTTTTCTCCTATTGCATCATTTGAACATTAATGCTGGCCGCTTCTTGATTTCTTCCAGCTGCGTGGCAATGATAAGAATGGCCATCAATTTGAATAAGATGTACACGTACACGACCTGCCTACTCATTTTCTTATCTCTTCTACTTCTAATGTCAGCCTACCAAGCAATTCTAAATCCCGGGCAGAAACCGCGATAAGAAAATGCATTTTGGGCTCACAATTTAGATATTCCATGAAGGTTTCGCCCTGCCAGTTTATTCCTGCAAAGAAAACGTTTGGAATAAAAATACATTTGGCTATTGTCATCGCAGTTCTTCTCAAAATACCGAAAAATGGTGTGTGTTCGTGTAAGTGAGTAGGTACTTTTATTTACGGTATACAACAAAAGCAGCAGAAACTGAAAATGAGTCAGGAGGGAAAAAGGGAGATAAAAATATTCAAAAGAAAAAACATCTTCCGTTGTACCTTGAGGAAAAGTCCATTGTGCTACACACCCACACCCGTACAACCATTCCATTCACTTATCAGTGGCAGTAAGCATTACTTTAAATGAGCATTGAATGTATACCCGACACAGAGAGTGCATATCATTAAATATGAAGCTGGAACACATAGGTCGGTGGTTGGCTGGGCTCACTTAGCTGTAGGTATATTTTGTTGCTTGTTGGTGCCTTGTAGACAAGGAAATGCCGTAGGTAATGCTATTATAATCATTTTTCTCATCTTCATTGTCATTGTCGACATACGACAGCCGCCGAACACGCAACTACTACTACCACTACTGCCAAGATCCTGGTGCTAACCAAAAAACTAGCACTCTTTACATAAAATTCGGTCGGTATCATCATCAGCCCCCAGTTTTCTGAAATATTTCCTTATAGCTTTCGAATGAAATATGATGACACTTTCTCACATCATCGTGGAAGCGACCTACCCACCCGTAATTATTGTTATCTGCCAAGTGTCCTTCACATGTCCACCCACACCACTTTAACAACGACTTTTGGTGAATGGTAAATGGGGAAAAGTTTTGGAATTTCAGGAGGAGCAATATCATCAGTAGCTTTTTTGGTTGATTGGAACTTGGCCCATTGAGTGGCATTGGCACTCAAATATATTTCATTTCAAAAGCCAATACCGCATTCACTTCGTCCTCATACTTATATATATTGTTGTCGCTGTACTATGTAATTTCCGCAAAAATGTAGAAGTACATATTATTATAAAAGTGGATTATATAGTCATAATCAATAACCATTTTGCCATTTTTATTTATTACTATCGCTCTTTCCCTTTCGTATGTGATCATATCCCTAAACGGCCATTGGCACGTTAGCAGCTTCAGCTGGGGAATAATAAAGATCTCGACTTGGGTTTCAGCATAAATCTGTAATACCGTTATACCGTCTGATGATGACATGGAATCTAGAAGATGTTAGAGAAGTATACTTCTAACCTACCGAAATACATTACATACGCTTATCATTTCGCAACTTTAATTATTTAAAGTAGAAAGTCCGTAAACTGTAAGGAATTCAAACTTTACCTGTAAAGTTTGAGTTGTAACTATACAGCAGTACGCATCTGATCTGAGCATATTAAACAGCTATAAACATTTTTTCTAATATTAAAGTTTCGAAGTTTTCCAGAGTTAAATAGTCGGGTTCCATTTAATAGTCCAGAGCAAATAATTAATTTTCCAGAGATTATAACAAATAAGTATTAAATTTTGACAAATTTGCCAATTGATGTCTGTGAACTGTACCAAAACCAGATATAATATTTAACAGTAGTCCAATTTTTACAAATAATTCATATAATTGCATATTTTGTGATACACGTAATTTCCGGAGGGGATATTATTATCGTATGTGGTTGACTACATAAGATAATCATCTACTACATCTATTGGTTGCGTACCCACTAATATTGTTTGCACTAATTATAACATATGGCAATTCAAAGTATATGAAAGTCCCAGTTGGTAGCGGTATTGTAGGATCATATAATCACCACAATATGTCGTTGTAATACAATCTGTTGAGAAAATTGTGATTTTAACTGTACATACATGCTCTCACATTTTGCTTGCGGTTGAACCATATTCTACAAGGCTTCAAATGGCACCAGCAGCATTGTTCCCAACTAATGAAACTTGCTTGGTTTCCAAGCAAAACTGTCGATCTTGTTTTTCCAGCCAGACGCAGTAAAACTTTTCCTGTCACGATTTTTTTTATTTGGGGAAGATAGCACGTTAGGCACAACTATAAGCACGCTAATGTTCAACATGATTTTGCAAGTGCCCCACAATGTGACTTTCGTACATACATGTAGTAAGCATAACATCTGAATACTTATATTTCCCGTCACGTTGCTGTTTGCATATCTTGCCGGGTTCGGTTTCCAACTTTCACACTTATCGCCAAGAAAAGAATATCACCTCCGATGCTATCAACTTTCTTTTGGTGCCATCACACCAGTCACCGAAAAAATGTTCGACAAAATACGTGACATGTTACAAGCTTGAAGCACGACGCCGCTTTTTACGCGGCCGGTTGTTGCCATAATAACTACTGTTATTACCGAAGGCAGAAAAGAATTTTGATATATCTTATATACTGGGAGTAATTTAATGACGGTCGCATCGGGTTGTTATAACACAAATCTAGAAAAATTCTGTACAAACAACAAAATACCCAGACGGTTCTTATGTCGCCCCAGGAAAGTGTCCAAATAATACATGTACCTACTCGGACACATGTGCCTTTCTAGGTCTCCTCCTGGCGTCATTCTACTAGTCCATTAGTGGCAAGTCAAACGTGCCGTAAACATAAGAAGGAAAATGCTTATTTTTAAAGGGAATTCAGGAAATTTCTTTTTACTCCCTGTCTGTTTTCATTCTTTTAAGTCTATTTGGAGGTCATTTCGGTTTGGTAGCTTGGGCCTTCCTGTCGCTTCACGTTTCGTAATTTGACTTAAAGTGTGCTCTCTATGTGGGTACTCGTCCCATGTATTCTACAGTATTTATTGGATTGTGAAATAGTTGGTGTAAGCGTCAGTTCTTTAGAATGGTGTAAGCATCAGTTCAAATTAACCGACATTCCAAGGAGGTGTCCATAACTGTCTCTATTTCTCCCGAGTTAGTTATGTTGTGACACTAGAAAAAAGTTGCACTTTTCTCCGGAAAAGGTAAATCCGGCTTTTGAGTTCCAAATTACCTCTCGTGTCATTGTGTCCCTTTTCATCTTTGCCAGGGTGGGTGCACTTCCAAAGTTACATGCAATTAGCAATGGCAACTTTCTTTTTTATAAAAAAATAACTATCTGACAAGGGTCAACTTTATCCTTGCTACGATGACAGTAAAATGTTTTCTCTTATTGTGCATTGACACAAATAAAACTCTTTCGTACAACACTTCCGCAATAGTGCATCAAGAATGTTCGGAATTACCTGAAAGTGTCCATATGATAAACGGTAGTATTAGTTTGTCCAACTTCAACTCTTTAAATATTAAATGTGTAATGGGTAGAGTCTATCATGTGCATGTCAACATAACGCGCTCCTGTTTGTAAAAGCATAATGCGCTCCTGTGCTCCTGACTTTTTTATGAACGTGAACATTTTCTGCTGTTAAGCAATAGTCCACCTAATTGATAATTGCAGATGAGCCCCACGCTTATTTGCGTCCCTTTTCTACGTTGAAAGCTTTCACTTCTTCAAAATAACAGCCACGACTGGTATTCTCATTTCCAACTCCGACCGACCAATGTATTTAGGTAGACATTTTGATTATTAGGAGTTACGTAAGATAAAAATACGTTAGGAAAACAAAGTAACATTGTCTGGCCACCTACTACAAATATGCAATCCTATTTATACATCTGTATTTGCAAAAAATGCAAAAATAATTGCCTTATCCTATAATTTGAGCTTCCGATGAAAGAAGAGCATCTTTCCACACCCCGGCTGCAAACAAAAAACCTGCAAATTTTCTCCGAGATAACAAAACCATAAGCCAAACAGTGAAAATGTATACGTGTAGGTAAATTGTAAATATGTTGAAGTACGCGTTGAATTGGCACTTACGTCAGGATACGGTACGGATATACAAGTAAATAGCTCCTAATTATACATATAAAGTTACATAACACTTGGTTATTAATAGTTCGAACGTAAAACAGGAATTGCCCGAAGTCCTTAACATTCTTCCAGTCTTCCTTTTCGTACATAAAGTATGTATATATGTACCTAGTAATTCCGTCTTAAACTACGCACCTCTCTGCTCTAAAAAATAATAAAGTTGGAAAATACACCAATCGAGGACAACCTCCTGAAGCACCCACCGTATACAGGTATACCTATATATATAGGTATATTCGCTTCTATTTTCCCAATATTTTTCGTTTTCTTAGCGAATCTATACACTATACGGCATTATCAAACAGCCAAAATACTTGGAATTGTTGTTGCGAATGCGATTTACCTTGATCTTCTTTTATTTCTCCCATTTCCAACTTTTCCGCTACATCCACAGAAGGAAGGTTTTAAAGGAAGGATGTATTATATATTATACCACCTGCATACATCCTTCTAACATAGATTCAAAACAAAACAACTTTACATACATACAATCCCGTAATATTGTGCCCTATCAGTTGTTTCATCGTCGACCATGAACTCTTTTTACTTCACATTTTAGGACAAAAATGATGCCATAAGTTGGATCCGTAAGATTGAAAGCCAAGTGAACGGAAGAAGGGAAAGGAAAACATGTACCTATTGCAACATTTTCGTCCTCTTAAAAAAGTTCATAGCGCATACTGATTTGGTTGTATTACGTCATTTAGTTCTCGTCAAGGTAAGGATAATCTTTAGCAAGATAGGGTACGACCAGCAGTCTGCATTCTTTCTGTGACATCTATGCTCTACTAGGGAAGACCTAGATGCACCAAACAAAATAAGTCGCTGAGCGGTGAGGTACTTGTTTAAACAAAAGTTATGAATATTTTACGTCTGTGTGTAATGTTGCGATAAAAAAATGAACAAGGAGGTGCCACAGGCATACGTCATGTTGTTGTATTTTTAGCCTTAGGAAACTTAGCCAATTGGGTGAAATGTTATCCAAATAATGCTATTGTCTCCGGTAGGGACTGCCTAATTTGAAAATTAACCCCCGGGGTTGTCATACAGGGGTATGCATCCCTATCAGTGTATATTACGAATTTGAACAGCTTTGTGAAAGTCCAAAATTGGATTTTTCCGTTGCCCTTCTGTGAACTGCTATCGTAAGTCCAACTTTAAGTGCATCTAAAAGAGAAAGTTACGGACGGACGGATACAAAGTTCAACCGGACTGGATTGTCGTAAATTAGAAGTAGCATCATAGTTATCATTGACTTAACGTGTATCAATATCAATCCATATTCTTTTTACTGTATATGCCATCATCTATTATTATTTTATTTCATTTCGGTAATGGAAGGTCGTCCACGTAAACCAGTCACTCCAAAACTGCGTATAGTTGAACGTGTTCCTTTTTTATTATTTGCAACAGTATATATCGTAATGTCACGCACGCACGCATGCCCTACATCATGGTGTAACCCGTATCGACTATTATGCCAAAATATGTTTTCGTTGACACGAATGTAAACCCTCCCTTCTTTATTTATCTATTTTTCTAGTGGGGGCGAATAACAAGCTTTTGTTGGAAATCGATAAGAGAACGATTCAGTACAGAACAACTCATCCAAACTATCCGGAGTCCACTTGTGCAGTTCCCTGTAAAAGTCATCAAGTAAAAGTTCGCGAGGTTAGAAAACAGTACTATTAATACTAATACTTTCCTTTATAGTAGAACCATTGGTAAACTTTCTTTTTGAACACGTTGTGTCGCCATTAAATAAAATGGAATAGCGCATTACTACAAAATGGAATCCAGGTTGATACTTAAATGCGAAAAAGGATGTTGTCAGTGTCTATTACTGTATGATGTACACATGCTGCCACTCTAACTTGATTCCGTGATGAAGATGAATGACGGTTCTAATCTATTTGTAACGTCACGTTACGACACTCTGAATCAAACCGTCGTCATTATCTCTGAGGGACGCTACAGAATCGAGTTAAAGGGATAGCATCTGTAATCTGTATATGTACACATTTCAATGCTGTCATCATGAAAGAATGCAAATTTATGCGATAATATTTTAATCCTTTTTGACATTCATACAACTTGTATTCAGAAACACAAAACATGATGCAAATTAATGAAACTCATATTGTGTGTAGAAAACACCGTAAAACCTTTAATAAAAGTGGGGATCTATCTATTGTGGTGCGTTGTGTATTAAGACTGACTTAATGTTGTGCTGTTTTTTTTGTACAGAGAGACGACACTTGCTGCTGGAAATGCAAGGACTGTTCCCAATACGAGATTAGAATAGACGACTTTGGCTGTGAAGAATGCAAAGAAGGCTTTGCTCCTGATAATATAAACCATTCCATTTGTGTACCTATTCCAGAGACGTACATTGACTACAAGCATCCTCTTGCCATATCAGCTCTCACAGTGACCGGATTCGGTAGGATGATTTTTTTAAACCTACAAATATACAGTCGCATTAGTTATATTTAAATATATATGCTACTGTACACATATATATTTTGGTTCCTATTGCTTTACATTTCATGGCATTTTTATAATCAAATTTATCATTGACGGCGACACCGTAAAACACAGATATAAACTGTGCTTTCGTCATTTCTCTACTGGAATAGGATTTTCCATTCAGCCTCCATTTTCTCCGAGTATCTCTTCTAAAACCACTGAATTTCTCTATTATAATGATTTATTTTGGAAGTGAAAGGATTTCCTTTTCCGAGAACATTATCTTGAATAAAGCTCTTTCGCTTTTGCTCGAACAAGTACCGGTATAACTCGTATAACGTAGGCAATTCAAAGTAACGGTTGTTTTGATAGCTAAGAAAATAGTGAATCGTATTTGTTGAATTTCCCAAGTGAATCTCAAGTTGATTTGTCGGTACCTACAACGAAACCGAGTTGTGATCATATAAATGCACACGATATTTTCAAGTGGTAGAAAGGAGCCCTGCCAAAACTTTCTCTAATGCGAGTAAAAACTGCGACAGAAAGAGAAAGCTGTCTTTACTGTAATAGCACATGTATTGATAGAAGAGTATAAGCGTTGTTGCTCTTGACTTGACAAGAAACTTGTTTTTGATGATAAAAGTGGTGAAGGTTGAAATACATAAAATTTGCGATAAATGTGTTTTCTGTTCAATCACAAGAAAAGTGCATCTGGAGCTCATGTTAGAAAAAAAGGAAAGTTTTTATATTTATAATACATCAATGACACATGCTATTCGCTGTTCCATTCCGGTTTCGGCTAGACGGGAAGTGTAACTGCGAGTGGCGTTCAATACTTCTGTTGTTTTGCACAACAGGAAACAATATATTATGTCAAAGGCAGAAAATATCTGCGTTTAATGTAACATGTCACGTAATCTATATTTACTCTGCTGTCTGAGGAAAATTCTTGAAAATATTGTAAGATTTTTTGTGGGGATTCGATTTAAAGCTTTGTTTCAGGTGCACTGCATATAGAGTTGCCATTTAAAATCTAGGGGCCTTATTTTCAATTTTTACGGCCCCTTCAATGTTTACTTGTGACTTAAACGGTAAATAGGAAAATGGAAAGTTTGACGACAAGATAAAACTGGATGTGTCTGGCTTATGTTTTCACAGGGATCCTACTGACAGTTTTCGTTGGTTTCGTCTTCTGGAACTACAGCGAGACACCCATAATCAAAGCTGCCGGTCGGGAGCTTAGCTTTGTTCTTCTATTTGCGATCCTCCTTTCCTTTTCCGTCACATTTTTCATCGTTGCTGAACCCAGTCGGTTCACCTGTGGCGTTATGCGATTCTTCCTGGGGTTTTCTCCTACCCTATGCTACGCAAGTATTGCCACAAAAACAAACAGGATTGCACGAATATTCCATCACAAGTCGGGACCCTCCGTCCCCAAAACCAAATTTATCAGTCCGACGTCCTCCATGATAATTGTGGGGTTGCTGACCAGTGTGGAGGTTATAATCAACATTGTTTGGATGGTGTGGATGCCGCCCGGAGTTACGTACACGTATCCGACCAGAGATACAAAGTTGCGTATTTGTGAGGTAAAGAACACGCATGATGCTGCAGCATTACCACAGAGTAGAAAGTTGAAAAAAACGTATAAATGAAAAAGCGCGGCAAAAAATTGGAAGTCAAAATTTAAATTTTTATTTGCTTTTGTGTCTCCGATAGGGAGTTGACTCGTATCGCTACATGATAGGGTTTATCTATCCGCTCATTCTCATTGGCCTAACCAGCTCAAGTAGCAGTGTTCGCGTGGTCACTCTTGCCATCTCCCTTTCTCTCAGGTAAAGCATCGTTTCTTCTAAAGCTATTTTTGTCCATTGTTTATAGAGTAGCTAAGCTGTAAGTACCTATGTCTTCAATTAAAGTTAACGCTTAATTAAATTCGCTCTTATTTATACTTTTTCTTGTCGCTTACTTTTCAGTGGATTGGTGGAGCTGTTCTGTCTCTTCTTCCCCAAAATCTACATCGTCCTCTGGAAGCCAGAGAAAAACACAAAGGAGTTGGTGATGGCCCCTAATCGAAGCTCATTTTTAACCCTCACCAATTCCAACAGCCACCAGTATCATCACCCGCCAACTACTCAATACAACCACAGTAATCACCATCTTCACACACCGACACAGCTTCATCATCACAACCATCATCACAGTAATCATCATCAAAGCAATGGAAAATGTTCCACCAGACATAGCCTCCACCCAGAGGAAATTCCCATTAGCAATGGATCTTATTCATCCGATCCGCCATCATGCTAAAAATGGAAGGATGTTAGCCGGAGGGGGGTTGGGAAAAACTATAAGGAAACATGAGGAAAGTTAGATGTTTTATCAAAAAATGTAAGTATAAATTTTTCTGAGATATATAATTTTGTATGTGTAGAAATCAGGTCAACAACAGTTTGGTAAGAATGGTGCAGAGGCGGAAGCCGTTTAGAAAAGCCGCCGCGATACTTTCGCTTTATACGGCATTTCACAAAATAAGTATTTGATATGAAGGTATGCTTTTGTTGTACACGTTGGAATGAAAGTTGAAAGTGATAGGAATGGAATGCCTTCAGCCAGCCAACCATCTCACAGTGTCAAAAACACTGCAGAGATTCTTTATTCTTGCTTGATGATGGCATCATAAGAATGATAGTTTGATGTGCTCTAGCGTTGGCTGACTGAAAAGTTGTCCAGTTGATGTTGTAGTGTATTTAGAATGTTGAAGGACCATATAACATTTTAAAATATTCATATATGCATTTTAGCCCTTAATTACTGATTAGATTATTATTATTATTATCATTCTCTTTTTGGAACTGGAAAAGAACTCTGAAAGGAGAGGAAACTCATCATAATCATATATTCATCAAAAACAAAGAGAAAACTTTGGAAAATTATGTGATCATTAAAAATTTGAATAGTCTGACGTAAACTATATATGTATAAATTGTACAGTTGAACACTGTGTCTAATAATGTCTGGACTGTTCGTAAAGAGTTAAGAATATTATTCTCACGTATCAAAAAGGTGTTAAGAAAGATTTAAGTTTACTATATTTATGAAATGAACCTCTAATAAAAGTTACCTGTGCGGTTGTAAAAGAGTAAAAACGAATGTTCCTCGTTCTCGCGTTAACAAAAGTCTAATCTAAACCTATTATGCAGTAATATTATTATTCATGAGTAGGTTGGTTGTATATACATATTTACTACATAGTGTGCTAGTTTAATAATGTAGAGAATCCTGTAAATGTCCTCAAATATACTATTCTCCAGTAATCCGCCAGCGTAAATCTTACCGAGCGATAGCGGAGCGTTAACATATATGAACTTGTTTTTAAGGTGGTATAATATTATGTATACACGTTGCAGTTGTTCTATTTTTTGTGATATGTACAGATTTGGTTCATTATCGTTAACAATAGCAAGTTTGTTCATTTGAAGTGGTGAGGCAGCTCTAGTTTCAAGTTATAATTTCTAAATGTACCGTTTTATACTTTTGTTATTCCAAATATTATTTTCCCAGAAGTTTACTTGAGTTTACTATTATGTTGCTTTGCTCGGTTACGAGTTCCCTCCCTATGCCTGCCTGTTATTGGTATATGTAATCCTTGGTTTTAGAGGATTACGGAATGGAAGTAAGCTGTAGCCTGTAGATATTTAAAATAAAAGCAACTACTTATTTACCTATTTACCTACCTATGTAGATTAAAGAAATAAGTGTTTTATATAAACATTCACGTAAACTTACACTTTAAACGATCGATACGCTATGATTATAAAGTACAAGCAAAAACTGAAAAATGTTTATATCCTCAAGAATCTCAATATATGTATCACTTGAACTATTTAATGTGTCATAAACTAATGTTGGTTTACTGTAATACATAGACGCGAAAGTCTAGTACCGTCGTTTTGAGGTGGCTACTTAATCTTTAGGTGTAACTCATGCTTTAGAAGTTTACATTTTTTGTAGAATAAATAATAGACTAACTAATTACATGATGTCCACGATCCATTTTAATTTTGTTTGCAGTTTTGGTGGTATTTGCTATGTTGTGCCAATGAAGTAAAAATAAAATGTTTTAAAAGGAATCATTTTGTATTTTAGAGCAGTACTCTTTATTGATATTGCGACATACTATATATGTTACGATACGATCACACTCTCTCGGTATATTTATTAAACGTTCTCATTCAACTTTAATTTTTTATCATCCATTCATAACCATATCATTTTAAAAATACGCCCTAAAATTATATTATAGGTTACTCTTATTGGCGAAACTGATTTCGTACCGGTATCTTCACGAACCTGGTTTTTGTTGTTAGTAAATTAACATACTCTATGTTGTTCATACAAACGTGGTAAAGTGTCAAATAATGTAAATATACAAATTACAAATAAACTGGGATCATAATCATAAAGTGTGGAAAACTAACTGTGGTCGATTAATGTCGAAATCTTTATACGCATGGTTTCTATTTCTATCACTCTTTTGGATTCTGTCCAAACCTCCCGCCTTGACATACTTATCATTCCATGTTTTCTTGATTTTGAAACATTTTTCGACCTGCCACCGGTACATTTTGATGAAGAGCAATGGGCGTGCGCACAATTTCACCGTTGGGTGATCTGGGATCGAAGCCTGAAAGAAAGTCCTTCGATGGACCTGTTGGTGTTGTCACAAGATCAACTTCAGCGTTGTCGGATGGAAACAACGCTGTCTGTGGAACTGACAGGTTGTTCTCCTTGTTGAACTGATTCTTCAAACGGGTTCTTTCAATTCTCCGGTTCCGTTCTTCAATCTATTGAAAAAATTAAGGTATATTCATCAAAACACACCGATTATAAATAGCTACAGGTAATAGACCTGATGAAAATTATTCCTTCATCATTGGCATTCCACGAAAACCTACTTACTCACTATCAACGCTCGGAATTACTCCCATGAAATTACTCTTACCTCTAGTGGAGTTCTGCTAACTCCTTGAGATGGTGATCGGGGATCTACTAGAGCAGCAATTTTGGGGTTTAGGGCATTATTCTCAAATCCTGTAGGTGATGGCGTTGTTGGTGTCGCTGGCATCTGACCACCACCTCCAGGTGTTTGGCCTCCTTTGGTCATTTCATTATAGGTCCGTGCATCCTCCGACATGGATGAGTATAGGTTTCCCATGATAATCAATCTTTCGTTTAGCTTTTATTTAGAAAAAGAACACCTGAAGGAATGAACAAATGAAACCACCATCAATCACATTATCAACCATCATATATGCTTCATATATTATTGATTTACAACTGGTATGTATGAGCTTATAAATTTAGATCTCTGAGTCAATGAAATTGCAAAGTAGATTATTCACCTAAATACGTCTTTCTCGATCAATATCAATCTGTAAAACTAAATACCAATTTAATCGTGATGAGCAACTGCCATACGTTGTACGTAATAAGCTCGTGTTCAGAACGAATCAACTATTAATTTTATTCCGTTTAAAATATGGGCATGGGCACTCGGTAATTGAATTCTGACATCTGTCTAACTAAACTTCACACAAAGTAAGTTAAGGACAAAACAACAAAGCAAAACAAAAGGGGTCTTTCCTAAGAAACGACAGAAACAGCAGACGACTATCACAACCAGGCGAGTGGCGAGTGTGTAGTAAATGTGTAACTGACAATTTGCATGCACAGGAAACAAAACACTACATACTACATTGTCAACAAGTACATAATGCGTATGCAAGATGCAAGATGCAAACAACAGAACAGAAACAGACACATTTGTCTGCTTCTTGTTTGTGGTCCGTTTACTGTTTTTTCCCGAGCCCTCCTTTGAATGAGCTGTGAGAAGACCAATCTCCTCTGTGCAATCCTGGACAAAGACAGTCATCGTCGGGGCGTTGTGGGACTTACGCTGTAAAACGAGACTGACTGAGACTAAGCGTTCGTTCACTATAGCTATGCATTACTTACTTTACTACTATTTGTGCGAGTGGAGTTACTCTTCTTGTTGACTCTTTTACACTTACTATCCATTATGTGTTTGACGGCACGTCAAAATGAATAATATTTTCAATTTGTTTTTGTCACTTAATTGGCAACGAAAAGGTCATAGTTTACAGTTTATTCAGCCACTCAATAATTTTGTACTCATGTATACATGGACAGACTTGAAAGGCAGAAGGTAGGCAATCGACAATGTTCTGTTTTCTCAAACAGGCCAAGCACCTCTTTGAGCTATTTGACTGGAATTTTTTTAATTAATGTAATTGTCCATTTTGTTTATTTCTTGTTCCTTTTGCTGTTTCTCGTGTTCTGACTTGATGAGATCCATTAAAATTTTCTGAGTATCCATCTCCCTCTTCATTTCTTCCAACTTCTGTTGCAAATCTGCCACCTGTCCGTTTAAGTCAAGGATCTTGACCTCGTACGTTTCTTTCATATTTTCTGCTTCAGCTATGCGAGTTTCACAGGTGTTGTAGCAAGTATCCATCTGTCCTTCCAAGTCCCTAATTCGCTGTTCTACTTGTGTGCGCTTGGTGTGTTCTTCTTCAATAGTTTTCTGCAATTTGTCTATTTCTTTCTCATATTCCCCTTTCCCTTGCTGCCACCGTAACTTTTCTTCAGCCAGGTGCGTTATTTGTTGCTCGAGCTGGCCCTTGGACTTCTCCATGTTTTCCAGAGATTCATGCAGATCTTTAAGCTTGTCTTCCAGTTCTTTCTTTTCCTTGCTGAGTTCATCCATGCTTTTGCGGTCCTCAATTGCTCCAGCTTCCCAAGACTCCCTGGCGTGTTGAAAACTATTCAGCTGGCGCTTAATTGAGTTATTGAAATATTCCAACTCCATATTTTTCGCTTCCATCTCACTACGTCGACTTCTTTCCTTGTTTAATTGTATCTTGTAGTCGGAGAGCTCAATCTGAAGACTCTCAGCTAGAGACTGTATTTCATCAAAAATGTTACCCGTTGACATTCCCATATTTATGTGACTATTGCCGCCCATTGATTTTTCTACTGAGGCTGCTGATACAGCCGGGGTGGTGGGGCGTGTGACGACTTCACCAGGCTCCACATCAGAAATAGGATACTCATCGTAACCTTGTTGCACTATGGTGGGTGGTGATGCATCCCAACCGCCTCCTCCAGTTCTAGATGGAACCTTATTTACGTTAGTTGTGCCGATCCTTGTAAAGGAAGGGGAAACACCTGTGGATGCCTTGGGAGTACTTGCAATCTAATGTAAAGTTTGAATAGACAAATTGTCATTTTTCTCTGTAATTTTAAGAAAGATTTAATTTTAATAATTATATGCAGTCCAAAAATTTACACTGCTCCTGCGTCTCCGCTCATTTGTGGCAGTTACACTTTCCCGTTTCCCTACTGCTATTCCACTCGTTGAAGATTTTCGTGGTGCCAGCCTTCCAAAGGTTGCCTCTCTGCTTATTCGAGGACTAATAGGAGGAGTGACGTTTTTAAAACGAGATGTGTTTGGTCGAACTACGACTTCTGCTATGGCCCCTTTTGAGGGTGAACGGGATCGAAGAGATAGCCCTCCAGTCGGCGGAGTAGAAGTTCCCGTAGTTGGTACATGATTCCACTTATCAAAACCAGGCCCTTTCTGAGAAGATGAAACTGCAACATCCGTGTAAAATTTTGGATCATACGTTCCAGGTGCGGGTATGGTTATATCTATTGCAGATGGGGAATGCGTTCAAGATGTAAACCGGACATAAGCAAATAATTTTTTGAGAACAACAGCATTGTTTCACAGAATTTCCCCATTTGCATTAACATTGAGGTAAACCGTATGTACACCAGACAAATGTAATTCTAATAGAAAGCTATTTGGCGTCGTTCGTTACCTGCTTCTTCATTAAACCGCTTTATGGCTGCTCGAGGAAAAGACATTTTTGTCCTGCCGTTACTGCTTACCCTTTTAACTTAAAATTTTGTGAATTTTTGTGAAAATCAAGGCATCAAAGATAAGTTGGTATTATTAACAATTTAGATCCCCAAAATCGCCATATATTGATTTTGGACATTCACATCATTTCTATCGCTGATCTTCAAAATATTCAAAATAAGCATTTCTTGTTGCATGCACATATAAGTAGTATATGTATTTTTCAAAGGGGTATATCTACGGTAACTGATTCCAATCATTTACTATAATATATCCTGATAAGTTCACGCCAGCACGCTATGGCATGCCAGAATGACACCATCTCCAACGCTTATCTTGTACTAACTACAGGATTCGTAAAAATATGAAGCTCAGCATGATAACAAATGCCACCTGCACCCGCTTGTGCGTAATGATAAACTATTTATTCGTGCACCTGCTGCTTATCCACTCATAACTTCAACTCCATTGACTGTGACTGTACGATGAGATGACATGTCAGCGAATACCTACATGCAAATGTTTATATATTTTTAAGTTTTACAAAAACAGGTGCCATCATGACAAAACAAACCAACGTAATAATAGTACTTGATAATAATTTTTAAAAATATCGTTGCCGTTACAGATCTTCCGATGTTTTGCAGGTGTCCGTATTAAGCATTTGTCCTCCTGAATTTAGCCATCATATACATAGTAGCCACTATTACTCACCACCATTGATCACCATCAATGACCAGATGCCAGTAGAGTGCATATCCACATCACAACTCGCCATGCAACTCGCTTGTATTCGTGGCCATTGACTGCCCCAAAATGGAATTTTTCATGCACCTGCTTCATTGTTTGGCTTTGCATACTTTAAAAATCGGTTAAGATAAGACAAACTTTGATAATTATTTATCTATTCCAACAGCATGGAACTTTCTTCTAGTGACAAATTAAAGTTATTATAAATACCTAATTCCTCGACGTTACATATTGGCACCATATGGACCCTGTTCTAATTTGTTCGTAATGTTAAATGTCATCGTCATTGCCATTACAGATAAAAAATCATACTCATGATCACGAATGGCATGAAATCAGCACCTGATTAAATTTTGCAGGTGTCTGGCACTTTTCTGCCTTCAACATACCACCATTCAAACAGACGCAATTTAGACTGCGAATAGATTTGGCAGTAATAACATGTTTTTAACAAACAGTTGAATCCATTACAAAATGTGAACTCATTTTCTTCACAAGCCATACAACTGCGATTTTTTTAACCAAATCATTCCTCATTATGTAAAGATCTGAAACGTGCAGTCTTCTTGTTCAATCTACTCTGCCATCAAACGGATTTAGATACCTACGCCAAACTTGCCATTCTCTTGGAATACCAGATTTCTCAGAGTGCCCCGCAGTGCCCGTTTCTTGGAGCAAAGTAAACTTCCTAAAAAAGAACTCCGACTTGTCTTCAAAGAAGTTGAAGCGGAGAACGGTACAAGAACTCTACATTACCCGTTAGCATCAAAGGCAGAGAAACTGTCAGCGACTATACCTACCTAGTATAAACTGGATGGATGGAACTCTTTACACAACACTGGTGTTGTATAAGTTTGATGTGACTACCTAACCTACTGATTACACAATTCTGGGAAAACTTGCTATTCATCCGCTTTCTAGCAGACAAAATAATTTCGTCATTATGTACTTGTTTTTTGTTTCCCTTTAGCAATTCCAACCTTCGTTTTGTTTTTTGTGTTACATTTAAATAGACGATTCCATGTTAAAGGTTTATTTTAATACTGTCATTTAAAGCAGCTTTATTTGCTTTCATCTTCAATTTAATCATAAATATTTCCCCCACTGTATCAGTGTGAACTCTACATTACCCGTTAGCATCAAAGGCGGAGAAACTGTCAGCGACTATACCTACCTAGTATAAACTCGATGGAACTCTTTACACAACACTGGTGTTGTATAAGTTTGATGTGACTACCTACTGATTACACAATTCTGGGAAAACTAGCTATTCATCGGCTTTCTAGCAGACAAAATAATTTCGTCATTATATACTTGTTTTTTGTTTCCCTTTAGTAACTCCAACCTTCGTTTTGTTTTTTGTGCTACATTTAAATAGACGATTCCATGTTAAAGGCTTATTTTAATACTGTCATTTAAAGCAGCTTTATTTGCTTTCATCTTCAATTTAATCATAAATATTTCCCCCACTGTATCAGTGTGTTTATCCAGAATCGACGTTAATGAGATTTTGAAACAGAATGAGTTCTTCAAATTCCGATTACAATAGTGATGATGTAGATGTAGATGGCATCATCACTATTGCCAATGCCGATGGCACCTTAGCAGCAGCTGCTAAAAGTGACGCTCTTTACCCCACAATGACTTTAACGGGTCTATCTACATCATCAACAACAGACAATGACAATAATCATCCACCACCGGGTTACGCATTGTCAGATCCCACCAACAGGAGTGGTGGTGGTACGAGTAGCGAAGCAGGACCGTTACAAACCGTTCCAATTAATGCCGAATCAGGTTCTTATCAACGACGGTCCGCATCAATGGGATCAACTCAAGATATCTTAGAACGTAACAACAAGCTTGCCACCGGCAATGACACGGACAGTATTTTAAGCACTTTGAACAGAAAGAACAAAAATCT
>JAHZNE010005297.1:0-13001 GCA_027744055.1 Callyntrura sp. NNG-2020
CATTTTCAGTGTGAATTAACACAATGCTTTAATTTCGGAAAAACGCAGAGGAACTTTTTATCATCCAAACAGGTAGCCAGATGCACACATTCTCAATGAGCAGTAAAGGACTTATAATTGAGCTTTAACTGCAATTTAAATTCAGTTTAAAACGATGAACAACTGAAGGAATGACAATCTAGAAGACTAAAAGTTGAAAACAAATTAGCAACGTAAGAATAAAATACTTATCATTATCATTGGTGAGTTATTGTTTAAAGTCCAAGTACTTCGGCATTCTACTTGGACTACCCATATACTATAACTTTACAACTCATTTTATAGCCCACTGTATATCAAACAAGGATTACATACTCATATGTCATCTGTAGTAATAATTGAATGATATTCAGATGAAATAATTTTCAGCGACGTTGAAAATTGACATACATCAACTTCAAGATGCGTAGTTTTCTTGGTTTAAAATGGAGAGGCGTAGTTGATGTCCTTGTCAGTGGCCCATTAGTTTCACTTTTCAGACTGCAACTGTGCCAACGTCTTGCGTACCTCATATAACTTTTATCTTAAAATTCAAAATGGCTCGTCCATCCGTCCGTCCTAAAATTCTTCCATCAACCAAACGATTTTAAATATATAATGTCGTTAAAAGGGCTGGGCAGATCGGGCAACACTGCATTTTACTTGACATTTAAGACAGGTTGGCATAATATAATTTTAACTTGATTGCTATTGTTTCAGGCAATATTAAGTTGTAAATAATTAAGTTTTATGCTGACCAAGATCTTTGCAATTTCAGTTGGATCTCGTTTACACTATTTTTACAATTCATTTTGATAGTTGAATTAAAAAATGGCAAGGATAAAGTAATTCCGATATTTGGTCCTCATATTAATTGCATTTTTTATAAATGTGATGATGGAGTTCAACAAAGCAACAGGTAAATTAAAACTTTAAATTATTTAATCACAAAACATGCATAATTCGTTGACAACAAATACTAAAAACGCTAACGAAAAAATCCCATGAACGTACCTGTGGTGTAAATATTTTAATTAATTATTATGAGTAAAGTTGTTAACGCCATCTGTATGATGCATGCATACTACATATAAATGAATGCATAGAGGAATGCTTTGATTACGTTCATTAATTATTTTATAGCTCAACGCAGTTTCCCGTGAGTTTGGTGTTCGGCATATGTGGACCGGTTGCATTGTTTAATGTTCAATGACTGTTGGTTTAAAGTACGTATCGCGTATTTCACACACGAAGGCGTTTTCTCGGGTATTAAGAGAATTCAAGAACATGCGTTGTCATTTACCGATAGATATAAAATCTAAAAATGCGTTTAACCATGGATATGTTAAAGCACAGCTGAGAGCGCCTGGAAATGCAACAAGAAGCGATTAAAAATAAATCTCTCTAATAGCCAAGAGTGAATCATTTTCTAAATTAAACTTGTTCTCTGGTTCCCAACAAAAGCACAAACTTGATGGACAGCTGGAATAATATGTTAGTATCGATAAATCATAATAACGTACTTTGAAAGTAATAAATGTTCGAGTTGCACTAATATACGAAACGACC
The DNA here is from genome assembly GCA_027744055.1 of Callyntrura sp. NNG-2020. NCBI lineage: Eukaryota > Metazoa > Arthropoda > Collembola > Entomobryomorpha > Paronellidae > Callyntrura > Callyntrura sp. NNG-2020. The sequence continues at coordinate 1,588 of JAHZNE010005297.1, forward strand.
ATCCCTCACGGTGAAAACCACACTGCTTGCTACACATCAGTCTCAGCAGCAAAAACTTCAGCCGTTTCAAGATTGTCGATATTTAATCATTTACATAGCACAGAGCCAATAATAAAATCTTGGTAAAATCCAAAACTACCGGAAGCAAAATATGGGAGACGAATATATTAGTTTGATTACTTTATGTTAACAACAAAAGTTTAACTTCATGCTAAATAACATAACAATCAATTTAACATGTTGCAAATGGACGTCTTCTGAAACAAGTTTTAGGCCATCCAGTTAATATATCATTGCAGATACAGGTTTCAGTGGTATGTTGTAAATATATTTGTACTACAGTGTAGGTTGTAGGTAGTTTACGGTGTTAACGGTATGAATCATCAACGAGAAATGCTTCCATAGGTTGTTTCCCATTCGCTTATAATGTGGGATATGACCAGCTGTTTAAGTAACATGATTTATGAATTGCTTCAAACCAAAGTTGTAAATTTACATTTTTCATAATTACTATTGGTTTCTCCAATTTTGAGCTACATATGACTTCGTTTATAGATGTTGGCACATTATTTGTAATCAAAATGTTCATTTTTGCAGAACATCTGTAGGCATCTGATTTAAGTATATAACTTCTGTTAAAAGTGAGTATGTGTCATTGATTAAGGGACATTTATGTATACTTTTAATGGCAATAAATTTATTTAACCGTATATAATTAAATTGCAATGGCCAAATTCTTGTAGTTTCTTCTACCAATAATTCCGTCTACTGAAGTAATCACATCACTTAATTAAATTACCATAATTTTAAAACCTTATAAAATATTAAGAAGTTGAGGTTTATACTACAATGCCATTAAAATCATTTGAAAGCGTTTTCAAGAAAATACATTGGTACTGAGGTGCAAGGACAAAATCTTTTTTGCTATAAAAATATTGACAATCCGAGAAATGCCACTACATTATTCATAGTCGTATATTATTCGATTTTTCATGTACCCTTTATAATTTATGAAACGTTGAAGCAACATGGGTTGTGAAGCACCTAAAAGAGTTAGTATAGAAAATTGAGTGTACTTAAGGAGAATCACAAATCATCCGTTGTATAAAAAATATTACAACGTTCACCTTTTTTGTAGCTTTACAGGTATCTATTCACAATATTACTTCTTTCTTGACGACTTTTTCACCCAAATCTGACCGTAATTATATAATGCATATCCAATAGAAAAATTGAAGCGGCGTGACATTGATGAAGATAAGACGACTTAGATATACCTTTAATTGATAGCCTGTAAATTTACGTCAACGATAACGGTGCGATATTTAACACACCAGAAATTGTATAGTACCCGTATTCAACTACTACACTGAAATAGCAGCGCGGACGTTTGTGTCTGGTGGAATCTGGTTTGCAAAATTATTATTCTTTTTCATGCAGAATTAGAAAGTGCACTGCATTGTTTGAAAACACTATTTAAGTCCAACTTGGTAAACGCTGATTGCATTGTAAAACACCTACATACGTTTACACTTTTGTAAAAAATAAAAGGAAATTAAAAAATAAAGCTACATTTGCGCGTGAAACAAAGCATACCAGACTGAGAGGACTGAAACGGATAAGACCAGTAAGGTGTTTTGACGTGATGGCTTGTTGGGAGTTATTTATGATTAGTGTATGAACGCGTTTAGTTTCTCTACTGATGGAGTTCTTGAATTAAAACTGGGCCAGATGCAAATAGTAATGATTTTCCCGTAATTATAAGTTTGGTTGTCAACATATCATTGAAAATGTCTTTTATCTGCTCCTAGTCACTGTTTTATAATATACGAACAGTTGTACTAACTTTGTATTCTGTTACTATTTACACTTACGCTATTTAAATCCTCTCTAGCACAAGTTCATCTCTAAAAAAATTGCTTTTCTGCCAATGTTTCGGCATATTGTACGGTGAATAAAGTTGAAGAAACTAAAATAAAAACTAAAACAGAAACGCGTAATAATTTAACTGCCAGTGTATGAGTCATGTCAATGGTAGTACTTATTGTAATTTGATATTCAATGTTGTAAAGGTATTTGCCTCAAGTCTGAACACAAACTTGATTTTACTTGAATTGTTCACTGTACGGCTTGTATTCTGTGTAATGACGTCTACGAAAGCATAGGTTGAATCTACACTGATTTTCTAAAAGATAAACGTCATTTATAAATTTTAATGAGGAGAAATGGAAAAAATTTTAATCAGATTATTTTTATATACAATTGTGCACAATTACGATATAAACTTTATCTTTGTCTTACTAAACATATTTCGCTTCATTATAGTTGTTTATTGTCGTCGGAATTTGTATTAATTTACGGTAATAAAGAGCAGCGTTCAAATTGAAACTTAATTATTACCTTTTTTCTTATATTGGAACATAAAAAACTAATAAATATGTAAGTTCACCATCCGCTGTTTATTCTTTCCATTCAATCACTAAAATACGATTATACGTTGTATTTAAGGTGTAGGTGAAATGCGGAGGACTGCGCCATGAGTTGAGACGTCTTGCGCGTTGAAAGTTTACATTGTAAGAGGGTAATTGTGAAGGCAAGTACTAAATATCTGTATTCATATCTACAAAACATTTATGAAAAATAACATCCAGGTAAAATTCTTAGTCTGTAAATGATGGACTTTCCCGGGGAAATAGTCGTTACCAAAAAATACATTTAATTACTTCCTTTCTCAAGCCCATTTGTGTACCGCATAAGGGAAACATCATCTATTCCCATAAAAGTTATGATAACAAATACTACCACTATTCCCCGTTATTGCAATACGAATATAGCAAAAGGACAAGAATTGTTTGGCGAAAACGTCAGTATGTCAATTTGAATGACTTAACAAAATGACAGATAAGTGTTTCTTATATAATTTTCATTTATTCAAACTCATTAAAGGCAAGTAAGTATTTTATTTTAATGCATTTAATGCTATACTCTTCGTATGGAACAGTAAACTTCACTTGTTTATGATAGTATGAATATAAAGCAGCATGAGCAAACCAACTGTTACATGTTTCTGCACGCATTATTCAATAAGCACACACTTCAGCATTGCACTAGCCTTCAACGGAACCAGTAGCTGTTCCACGTTCAATTCTATTCTATTTATGCACGCCAGTTTGCATGTCGAAATGAGCCAAAGCAGTAAGTACGTGCCTGAAATCAGAGATACTATGCACAAAGAACATTTTTTTCGCTGTGGTGCAGGATGCATGTCGTTCTCTAGACAAGTACGCCCAGAACAGAGCTAGACCGCAAACTACTATTTTGGTTGGTTTTTACCCTTGAACCATTTATTACTTGGTGTTGTGGTTGCTCCCTGTTTACTTGGTAACCAAAACTGCGCAAAAACTGGTTATATCAAATAGTTGGCTAGCTCTAACAGCTGAGTGCTCAATAATATTAGCAGGAGCGTAGGCAAAATGTTTACTCTTTGATAAGCTAAGAATCAGTCTTTACTCCGTGTGCGTTTGAGTGAAAACAAAATGCGCTGGCAGTTGTTATTTGAAAAAAAAAACAAACACACACACACTTTCAATACGGCGTAAATTTTTTTAATTTCGTTCATTTTAACTCCATTTAATTATTGCTTTATAGTAATAATTTCTGTAAAATTTCATTCCATTTGGTTTACACTTGTTACAAATTATTAAAAATAGTGCACATCTATTTTTTATTTGCTTAAATACAGCGATATTTTGATTATTATTTTTGCGCATTTCATAAACAAGAAGTTTGAAGACAATGGGAATAATTCAACCTTGTTGTATTTATAGCCACATAATTTGTTGGAAATACGATCCGGCGTCATTGCTTGTTGTTTTCTGTTACCAGTAAATTGCTGTTGAAAAGTACAACTAGTTGTTCAATAACTTTATTATTATTCTTTAGATGACGTGTAGAGCCATTTAGATGTAAATTAGCTAAAGTATAATGTATTAGTGACTCACACAAAAGCATGAATTCATAATCCACGAATAATATTTTAATATCTACTGATTGGATTAATGAACAATAAAATTAGCGCAGCTATGGGTAATCAATTTAAGGTTTACTTGTGGATTACCTCCACCTTATTTTTATTATCAACATAAGTTTCAATAAAGCAAGTTAACTGCTAAAATTATAACTAGATTCACCAGAGCACTCTGATGTACGTACTGAACAGCCTACTACTAACACAATAGTGGGAAGTTCCGGATCGGAAAATACGGTGACAGTATATGACAACATTTGATTTTTAATTGTAATTACATTAAAACTATGAGTACCGAAATATTATTCTTATCAAATTTTAGACCTCGTGTGGATGCTGCAATTGCAACGGGGATATCTGTTGCCGTGCTGTAATATGGATAGGTCAATGTTTAACATTTGCATTTCGATAGATTTCCGAGAGCTATTGCTGAGATGCCTGAAGTTCATTCATTTAATTCAATTTGTCTAATTATGTATACACCGGGAACATTAGCGAACAATTTATTTTATTGTAATGTACTAAATTAAAACTGCACGTGTTCACATAAGAGTTATATTTTAATGGTTTTTACAATTATCAATATATGGAGATTATAAAGCTGCTTGATAAAAAAAATATGAATAAAGGGAAGTCCAGCTTCATACCATAATGATGTTTACCATTGTAATTAATTGCATGTAGTTTTTGTTGGTGGTGAAATTAGATGCGAAGAAAAATATGCCTTTTAACTATCCTAACTTTGCAAGAAGTAACAAGTTTGAAAAAATGAGTAGTTACAAATAATATAAACAAACAACATGGAAAAGTATTTGATAGTTCCATGCTTTCACTTCCCATCCACTCAGCTAAATAAGCGGACATCGCCGAAACTGATGTATGTGGAAGCTGAAATAAATTCAACGTCGTTCTGCCAACCTTTTTTAAACTTATTTTCCTAACGGTTTCCATTGTCTCGCACTCCTTACAAGTGCAAATAAAATGAATCTACATGGAAGCATTCTTGTCAATATTGAAACTTTATTCGCACTTTAGAAAAAAATCCTGTTTACATTATTCCTTTGTGCTGCTCTCTCCCACATGTAAATAATAGTTATCCCTGAGCATGAAATAATCTTGAATATTGCATTAGTATGTTTCAATTTGTCTCAGCATTTAATATTTCCTACATCTAATAAAATGAAATGCACTGTTTCTACGTGTTGAATGTTGAATCAAATAAATGGTTTGGGTCTGTAACGATTAATAACAAGTTTAGTTGTACTAGTGTACTAGGTAGGGAGGAAACGGGAAATTGTAAAGTAAACAATTTTATTTCTATAGAAAAATTACTGGTCATAGGCGTGGTGTTGTATCCAATATGTTTGTAGTGCCCTCGCTCAAGGAATTATCTTCTATTGCAAATTGCAATAATTTTAATTGGAAAATATTTACAGGCATAAGGGATTTAGAGATCCCGTTTTAGTATAACAAGACGTGTTCAAAGTTCAAATGAAACAATGTCTGACCCTTGGATCTCAAAGAGGGCAACCCATTTGGGTCTCGCAAGATGGTGCAACACACTCGAACTTTACTTTATACACAATGTCAACTCCATCCGTCATTTAAAAATACTCGGACTTCAAAGAGTACGGGGGTTCAAACAAAACCCTGGATATACACCTAAAGGTGCATGGGTACCGATCATGGAAACCCGTTTTTTAAATCAGTAGTATATTAATGTAAGTGTACTCGAAGGTATGGCAAAAACCCTGGATGTACACCTAAAGGTGCATGGGTACCGATCATGGAAACCCGTTTTTTAAATCAGTAGTATATTAATGTAAGTGTACTCGAAGGTATGGCATTACATGCTGAAATGGAAATGCCGTTGATACTGACACCGCAATTTTTGCACTACTTGATGCGTTCTTGATCTACCAAAACGTTATCGCGTATCAATCCAGTAGTGAACTAAGGATGGAGAGAAGTCAAATTATGATTATGACTCATCGTGCAAAATTAAAATGACTGAAGCAGTTTTTTATGCACCCAGAAAACTACTGCTGAAATGCAGGTTTCAAACAAAAAAAATGCGTTACCATTAATGCAACTATTTATGTGTGACCGTTTCTGGAACCGGCGAGCCAAATGCCGACCATCGTCTAATTAGTTTTCAAAATGAAGACACTTTTAGGGAATGGTTATTGGGTGTTAACGCGAAAAATTTTAAATTAAAGCGTATTTTAAATAGGGGTGTCATACATCCACGGCTTCATATAATGTTTTTATATAAAACTTGCATTTTCTCCTGTCTGATACACAAAGGTATAGGTATTGTAAATCCATTTACTCCTTTAATAGTTTCAATGGCTTCCACGTAAACAAACACCTACAACTTGTCACCCACCGAAATCCAAACACGACGTTAATGCAGTATAATGGTCAATGTTGCAGAAGAAATGCTGAATTAATTAAACTGGCATTAAAGCCAAGCACTGACTTCCTTCACGTCTTCTGTATATTATATTTATATAATATCAGTGTTTTATAGTCAAGTATATTATACAGTCCATGTCGCTCCGTAGATGATAAAAGATAAGAAATAATAATGCAGCTTTCCCATTTGACATTTTGGAAGAACACGGGCGGATTTTGCAGGCTCGGGTTCTTCTAAATGACAAATTTTCAAATGTGTTGATGAACCAATACTTTCGACGTGCTTTTTCTTGTAAAATAATAGCAGCATCTCAGAAAGTATTATAGGTATGTTTTCGCATGAGATGAATCCGGTTTGTGGTAATGGTATATTACTTCATAAATATGAAAGCGTCTTTAGTTGAATTTGTACCTATACTCATTTAATACTCTATATAGACAGCAGAAGTAAGTTCGTTATTCTTGTGAGATGACGTCAGGGGGACTGTTAGAGGAGGTAGATTTTTTTACCATGAGTCCACCTGGCATACGAATTAAATAATCAGTGTACCGATCGACGACTGCATTTGCAATGATAAATTTTCATGAAATTCGTTTCTTTGACATAGTAACTTGAAAGTTTCAAACTGCTTTTAATACATAAGCGTATTGGCATATTGGTTAGCGCGGTATACAACATTGTAGGAAAAATAGTTGAAAATATCCAATATGAATTTCAACATGAAACAACGCCATTTCAAACTACATCAAAATGGAACCCTACACGCATCTGGAAGCAAAGTTTTATTGCTTGCATTTTATTAATGACGCCTAACTTACAACTTCCTCCAAGAAATACTGCAACATAAAATACTCTTATTTCATTTTTAAGAAACCTAATTATGCTTTAAACTTAGACATGTTCCTGCCGGTCTGTTATGTGCAATATTTTTGAATTACGGACGGTAATATTCAATTTTAAAAATTTTAAACATAATTTTTTTACAGTTACTTGCAGGGCTGTAGGAACGTATTTTAGGTTGTGGGGGACACAATTGCGAGCTATATTCAATAGATATTTGTGTTTGTGATAGTAATCAATATATATATATAAAGTGATTCCGACGGTATTGGTGACGGCGGCGGCGTACCTGCTAATCATTAAGCTAATTACGAAGTATTCCCCAGTAAAAAAACATGTGAAACTCGATTGGCCTAAAAGTTGGCACACGGTGATGAGACCCAAAAGCAATAGGGGGGCCAACGTTCCGAGTCAAAATTTTTAATTTTGAACCCGACAGGGTCGGTTTTAAAAAGGTGCTATTCAATGAACTTAAACGCACTTCCCTCAATAACTTTGTCATTTAAAACCCGATACAACTGAAACTTGGCATATAGTCGGTAAAACTCTACCCAAACAGGGTCATGAGAATACCGAATCAAAATTTTCAATTTTAGAACCGATAGGGTCAGTTTTATTAAAAAAGATGTTGGTAAATGCTATTTTCCACACTTTGCCAACCCCCTCGAGGTCCCTTAAGTCCATTCTATCAGCTGGGTATAAATAACACAGTTCCGCTAGCTCCATGTCGGAGAACTGGTGGGGGTGTGAGATTAAATGCACGTTGCTCGATATCTTAGGCATTTTAAACCCGATTGAGCTAAAAAATGTCTCATAACTGAGGACACAAAACTCGGATAAGCTCGTAAAACTATCGAGTCAAAATTTATAATTATAGACCCAATAGGGTTAATTTTATTGAAAATGATGCTACTGAATTCCGTCACCACCGAAATCACCTTTTATATACATTAGTTTCGCCAAGCGAAGTTGGCTGGCTTTCTAGTATTTACTACAAATTGTTAAAAATTCTTTAAAGTTTCTCAGCAGGTGTGGTTCCTGATAAAAATATTGTTTATACTATCATATATGAGCTTTTTAGAGTTTGTACCTTATAATTATGATCAAACTATTCTAGAGGTACAATAACGCAATTGTACTACTGTTGTGGAATACTGCATTTACCAGTTTAAGATTTTATATTCCAACTTCGTCAGACAGCCTACATGAAATACAACACCAAATCAAATCCTGGTCGATATTTAATGCATGCAATTATACAAAAATTTAATAACAGCGTATACCTGAAACAACGTTCTGAAAATAAGTTTTTCATTTGACTCTTGTAGTCCAGTATATTACAGTATCTGTGCTTAGAAAAGTAATGACTGTGGCATGATGAGTAATCAAATAAAATTGGAGGACAATCATTTTTATGTTTTATAAGGTTGAGATTTAGAAGACTACATAAAATAAAATATGCAAAAACGTTTTCGGTTTTGCTATGAATAATCAGTCTGCCTAATTTTAAAAATTCTCATGGGTGGATGTCCTGAAGAGTGTTCTCCGTCGGTTTTCTGCACGGAAAGGAGCCTGGTTGGTATGTCAGATCCATTAAACTTTGGTATGTATGGTCAGCGTTGTCAAAATCGAAAAAATGATATCGCCACGACGTTCGACCGTTAACGTTTTGAACCGCATTGATAGATTGTGAATGAACTGGTTGTTTTTTCACTTATTGGTTCATGGCAGCTTAATACAATAATAAGCCTGGTTGGTCTGCCAGATCCATTAAACTTTGGTATGTATGGTCAGCGTTGTCAAAATCGAAAAAATGATAATCGCCATAACGTTCGACCGTTAACGTTTTGAACCGCATTGATAGATTGTGAATGAACTGGTTGTTTGGTTCATTTGGCACTTATTGGTTCATGGCAGCTTAATACAATAATATGGCCATTTGTAAAATTCAATTTTAGTTTTTACATGCACTAGTAAATATTTCATGTCGTTAACAGCCAACGCTTTGGCTATATCTACAGATACATTTTCGTGTTTCACATGTAGCAAGTATACTATGTATTAAAAACAATTTGAATCATGCTGGCAATTTTCGTGTGGGGGACATGTCCCCCATGTCCCCCACGGTTTATACTGCCATGAGGCTACCAGGGGGACCTGGGCAAAAAGATATCGGAATTGCTTGAAGCGTCGTAGATAGATTATGTGGTAAAAATTTGTTTTCTTTTTTGGTAGAAAATGTAATAATTTATTTCATTTTCAAAATTGAATTGTGAAAACGTTCCTTTTCAACTTTTTCGCTTCTGTTGCGGCTGCAAACTCTGAACAGTCTTTACTAACATTGCTGACAGGCAAGGCTTAACTTCAAACTTCGACTGCTGCGCTGGCAGAAATATGATAGAAGAAGTAACAACTATACACATCCGCTCCATGCAGCAAGCTCGTTGATTTTATTGATTATCATACACTGCCCAATTACACACCAAAGAGAAACTGTAACAACGACAATTTCATAGAAAACAGCGACACATCTATTTTACACAAGAGAATATACAGTTTGATGATTCCCACGATAAAACTTATATAGAGACGAGACGGTAGCAACGAAAAAATAAAGCAGATAGATAAATGGTGACGATCAACAATCAATAAAATTAACATTTTGCGTCCTTTCACACCGTCAAATTACATAATATGTGTATCGCTAATGAAGCGATTATTAGAGAGCAGCTCTTACATACATTTAATGAAGGTCGAAGGTACCGACACGAACTGTAGTTTAGTATAGCTGTTTTTGAAGTAAGTTATTGTTGAGAGAGAAACAATTAATATGCTTTATTTAAAAAATAAAATGAAAAATAACAGACCCATACAGTCTTAAAGCCATTTCCTTCTACCCATCCTCTCCCAGCCTTGCTCTCTGCTTTCAAAACAAACAACTGCTAGGACACTACCCATATTCCAAAATACCAGTCCTCGTTCCACCCATCTTCCCTTTACCTTTCTCCGAAGAGCTGTTGGGTTCCCGAGAAAAATATACCAGTCCACTCCAAATTACTGTGTAAATATGTTTCACTGTACAGAAAACCGGAACAGGGATGCAGTTTGTACATGTCAAGACACGTGCGTATGAAACATTCACTGTTCCAGCCTTAATTTATTCCTGGGTGGCAAGGCAGGCTCACTCCCGGAAATATTAAACTCAAACTCATCAAAACCCGAATTGCAATTTTTGTAACGTGCGATTGTATCACATTTGGTGCTGTGCGCGAGATTTAAGTAGGTGACGTGCGTCACTTTTTCAATGATTTCCTCCAGCATGTGTCGAATTTCTCCAAAGTCGGGTCGAGCGTTGGGTTCATCGTCCCAGCAGAGACGCATTAACTTATGGAGGGGCTCGAGGCTGGCGTCCGGACAAGGCAGACGGTAGATTTCCATGATAAGTTGGAAAACATTCAGTTTATCTATGGCTTGGTAGGGCTTGCCGCCGTAGGTAAATATTTCCGATAGCATTATTATGTAAGACCACATAGATCCAATGAATGGAAGGTTATTATGAGAACTATGGAATTTAATATGTCATTATTATACTTATTACAATGCATGACAGAGACCTTCTCATATTACAAGAAGGCAGTTATTTCTGTCACTACATACATTATTTTACATACGGTGTCAAAAATGGAGTCATAATCCATTAAGTCACATGTGCATTTTGAGGATTTAATTTCTTAGGATTGGCATTGAAGTAAAAATTGGTACATTGGAGTGTTTTGCAGAATATTTTTTTATTCTCAATATTTCGCAGTTCTTCTGGTACAGAAATTTACATTTGTACTGCTTTGTCAGTACAACGATCGACGTGCTCATTTAAATTACAGTACTGTTTGCTTCTATTAGTGCGGACGTTGTAGTATTAATAACGAAGATTAAGTAACGCTGCTATCCTTCCACACCAGACTTGGTGGTATAAATTTCCTCGCTGCTAAGCCATTAAGCACAACTTTGTTTAAGGAAAGATACTCCATTTAAAAATGGGAAAATCTTTGCCATGCAGATCATATACTTAATTATGCAGAGACACAAATTATTTATGCAGAAATCGGTAAAATCTTCTTCATAAGTTAG
>JAHZNE010005298.1:0-19635 GCA_027744055.1 Callyntrura sp. NNG-2020
AATAAACAATCACACATCACACAGCTTGGTCCACTTTTCGGCTCTAATATACTCTAACGATAAGTATTTTGGTGTTCCAATCACTATAGTGGTTACAAAATTACAGGGACTTCAATATTTAATCGTCCATATACTACAATGGAGGTGAATGGCAAATTCGAGGGTCGGTCTACTAATGGATTTTCAATTTGAAAAGCATTTTAGAAATCCAATGAAGTGGGAATATTTAGGTGAAGGATTAGAGTAAATATAGTAGTTAGGGGGGAAAACTTGCTTCGTGTGAGCATTTTATTAAATTGATCCTGTACCAGTGTAATCATAAGAATGCAAAAGAGACTAATTTTGCATCAAAATCTGCCTGAACTACTACAAAGTCATTCTGTGTAATGGAACTGTAGAATGTACAATTCAAATCATTGACCTTCATCTATAAAATTCCACGGTTCTGCCATTCAAAAAATAAAGTTCTCGGTAACCGTTGTTGTTATTATTGTCTAAGATTTTGTTATTTTTTAAATTGAGAATTCTGGAAAATTAGAACCTAAATTCAATGATGTTTATTGTACTTTTAGAATACTTTTGTTTGACAAGTTGATCTTCCCATCTCAAACTCGGATATTTTCGTCGTTAAAGATACAAAGGTACAGGATACCTTTTTGAAAGTAGTCACACGAGTTCCTATTGAAAAATGTACTTTCTTCGTATCTTGTATATTGTTTATCTAATGGTGACGGAATGGCCATGTTGCCCATATCTTACTGCACTCGGCAGTGCCGAGCCCACCTATATTCCTGCTCCTGGTATCCTCGTTACTGCTAATGTGGCATACCCAGCAGCATCCCCGTTATGCTAATGGGTATGCCAACTTACACTAGGAACAGGAACTCAGCTCCGCGCTAAGTGCCGACGGCACTGCATTTTCTTACTGCACTCGGTCATTAGTTTAGTAGAATGATATATGGAGGACAATGTTAATGGGTTAAATTTAATAAATTTACTAAATTCTTTCCTTAAATAGGAGGGAACCTGGTGGGATGATTCTATTACAACTTGCAACCACGCCAACTCTCAATCTCCACCGCCAAAATGTGCAAAATGTATGAATGGAGATAATAATAGTACAAAACCTTGCGAACAAGATAATGAGGAAACGCCAACGACGGAGGGGACGACGGAGGGGACTACGGAGGGGTCAACGACAACTCAAAGTTCTGGAATGGACGAAGGCAAAGATCCTACTACGACACAACAACCTGAAACTACAACGGCAGAATCGATAATGAATACAACTCCCTACTGTCCAACCTTTACGGATTCTTCCGGTACAACAATGTCGATGTCATCGATTACGCCAGAGGTTTGAGTTCCAATTTCCTGTTTCAATTTGCTGTATTCAACGCTTATTGCATAGACTGGCATGCACAAGTGTTAAATTATTGCCTTTTCTACGAAGACCAAAATGACACATGACTTGTTGTGCCCGCAAATTTTCCAAGAAAGGCAGCTAACAGGCACCATCGTTACACATTGCAGTATAAAAGGAAAGAAATTGTTGCAGCTCATAGTATCATTAGGCAGGCTGCTGATAATTCGTATATACATTTTTTCGACTTTCAATTAGGGAACAGGAACTGAAATATTTTGTGACGAGCATGCATATAACTAGGGACTCTACTTGTAGGTGCTTAAAACTCACGGAATAGGTNAAAAAAACGCTAGCTGAGCTTGCTAAAGATGCCGAAAATTTGTCAAGTTTTGAGAGTGAACATTTTTAAACAAAACAAACAGAAAAGAAGCCGACCATCATCGCCTTATGTGTTTATCATTCAAATGTTTGCGTCAATAAGGGATAGTGTTATTGGCCGGGCAAACACGCGAACGGAAGGGTCATGGTGACCAAATGGTTTCATGGGTTACATGAAAAAAAACTCCAAAGCGTTGAATACGGTATGCCTGCCACAAAATTTGCTCAGAAACTAAGCGAAATAATGTTTATTGCGCCAGAAAATTGCCCCGAATTGCCAGAAACCGTGTACATGTATGAAACCCAATTTATGAATATGCAGGTGGGGTTTATTTTCTTTAATTTCTAGGTTAGGTTATTTGCATTTACTAGTAACACGCGCCGGCAACATGACAGTGATTAAATCATCTTAACCATATACTTCTCCATTGAATTCATAAATCTTTTATGTCACCAAACTCAGTGACATTTTGCATTCAGTATAAACCACTACAGAATCTTTATGGAAATGTAAATTGGGTATAAAATTATGAATTCCTTTACATTGTTTCACATCAATCGCAGTTTGTTTGATGTGTTGTTTGTACCACACGAATGTGGAAAGCCGCTATTTTATATGATGTAACGCTAAATGGACTACAGGGGGTTTCTTCCTACATAAATATGCACCGATGATGGGATGTATTAATTATTTTTTTTATATATACGGGCGGCTCCGCCCCCACTGTTTGTGTTTATATCAATTACATCAGGTCTTGCCATATTTTGTGTCAGAGGTCACGAATTATATGACAGCATTGGCATTTTGTTTCAGTATTTTTTCATATATGGGAATGTGTGTCTCCACTCCCACGTGAGCTAATATGTCAGGTTAGGTTGGATTAATTTTTATGCGTAAAAAATCCTTAGTGTCATCACGTTCAGTGATAAAAATGCTAATATTTTTGGTATTTTTTTTAATTTTAAATGTCAGTCTGCGCAATTTATTTGTTATTTGGCTAGTTTAGACCAATTGCGTTAATCAATGTATCACATTTTCTTTCATCAGGATATGATGTCAAGTACAACGCAAGAATCAACAACAATGATGACCACCACTACATCAAGCACAACCGAAGCAACCACAACTACTACTACAGAATCTACAACCACAACTACTACAGAATCTACAACTACAACGACAACAGAAGAACCGGAACCGGAGAAACCACGTCCACCATTTGAAATTACCTGCGAAGTACACACAAAGACACATTTACGGTTTTTAAGGAATAATGTGCGAATTTTTCATTAATATATTTTGTTGTTGATAGAATCCAGACGGCGAACGCAAAAAGCGCCCTCATCCACAAGATTGTCAAAGATTTTACGTTTGTACGTACACTAACGGTACTTTCCTAATCAAAATGATGAAATGTCCAGACGGTCAAGTCTTTGTGTATGAAAATCAGGATTGCGTTGTTGCAGGTATTTTTAGTCATTTAGAGAAGCAAGAAAACAATCATACAAGTGAAGTAAAAGTTTAAATTTAACGAAATTTGAATTTACCAGAAAAAGCAGAGCCATGCAATGTAACCGTCACTGAACAAGTGCTCAGAGAAAAGTGCAGTAGACTTAGCGGAACTAGACAACCTACACCAGCATCCGCACGGTCAAATTCTCCATTGGCTGAATGGGTACGTTTTAAAATATTCTGAATATTTTTTTCACGAAATCCAAAATACTCGAGTAGCACAAGTGTGTAATATGTACAAAAGTGAAAAATGTAAATGATGTTTATTTATTTATTTGCAAATGATGAGTTTTTACGCAATTCAAATATAAATATGTAATATATAACAATAATTAACTCGTGTTTATAGAACTAAAGGTTACATAATGAATATGTTAACTGTAAATACTCCTGATTTCATGCCATATAATTCCTGTATATAAACCTTATGAAATTTTAGGAAACCCCTGAACCATTTGGTGCCCTCCTAACTCACGTGGACAACATTGACGTCCGATTACTTCGAGATGCGATAAAAAATGCTACTGTAACTGATACTGCATCCACATCTGCTCCTGTTATACGAGCAAGAGTTTCACGATAACCCAGTTTAATTGCCCCCTAGAACACTAAATTTATTAACGTTGTAAAGAATGACACGCACACTTTATTGAAAGTTTACTACACAAAATCTTGAAAAATCCTACATTTTCTTACCACGCTACAATTTATACAATTTTGTAAAAAGTCACAAAAACATCACACACCTACAGCCACACAACACTGTCTACCTACCAACTTATGTTAAAAATAATATTTCATTCTACCATAAGAAAGGTGACACTCAATAATACTACATAGATATTTTCTAATGTATATATTTCTTAATACCACCGCTTGAGCTTAATACATTTTATGCATAATCATTTATTAAGCCTCTAGCTTCTAATGACTATAGATTTTATGATATATAGCCTAAAATGTATTGTATTGTAGACTGCGTTACTTATTACGTACTACCAAGCGGAAATGCTGAGTCATCATTATACTATCTCAAGTTTCTAATCTTGATTTTCATTTCTCTTTCACTTTTCGTCTTTATGCAATTTAGAATTCTCGGCCATCCATTCGCCGAGAAGAAATGTGCAAAAAGGAAGGAATGTTTGCAGTTCACAACAACTGCTTTCAGTTTGTTAGTTGCTACCGCACGGCAGGTGGACAGTTTGCTAAATTTCGTTATCGCTGTCCTGATGACTTTTACTATTTCAGAGGAAAGTGCATTACAACTACAAGCCTTAGACAACTGGGTATCACGTGCCCATACAGCACAGGACCCAGCTACGATGATCAGCACTACCTCCAAACATCAATTACGGCTAAAAATAATACCAGCAAGGTTGAATACCCTTTGAAGAGACAAGACTATCCGGAAATAATTGATTTGGAACGACAGGACATGGAAAACTACGACACATTAGTTTTCCCTTCACCAAGTTAAAGAGAGTTGAATGATTAGATATTCTTTTGTTAATCCTATGTAGACGTACAAACTGCATTTGTGTGCAATTAATTAATGTGTATTATAATTATTATAATAACTACTCAAGATATTTTAGTTATATATTTTCTGCTGCTTGTTTTTTTGTTTTTACCAAACTATTTTGCCAGTGAACTTGCTTTTAGCTAAGTTATATATGACTCTGTGACGATAACAAGGTCAGGTTAAGTAGATTATTATTATTGAGGTATTCGGTATATTCTCAACAGGGGTAATTAAATAAGACGCAAACGTAGAAATTTTAGTGTGGGAGTTAATTAATTTGGGGACCTGCAATAGAAATGTTTTATGGCAGACTATAAGAGGGAGAAAAGCTTCATTCATTTAAATGACAAGTTAGACATTTACGTACAAACAAAACACCATTTATTTTCTACTGTATATATAGAGATAGTTGGACCGCGGACTTGAGAACGTGTGTATTAACAAAATGTGTATTTTATGCATGTGATAAATACTGACCTTAAATGTATTTCATAAGTGCCAAATTCCGTAGACAGAACTTTCACATAGTTTAAAATAAACATTGAATGAAAAATAGAATAAAAAAGTATTGGTATCTCATTAAAATTGTTATACACTTTTACTGTTAATATTTCTGTTAACATTTCTATTGATATTACCTGTTGTCTGAAACTGAATGCAATGAGAACTCATTTTTGTACTGCTTTCAATTTTGTAAAATCAAAATAAAATATTGAAAATATTAAAAGTTCGTTGAAATAGCCTTGTTTGTTTTACCTAAATACACCCGTGACAAAATTACAATTTTTATACATTTAGATATCATTAACAGATTCCATTATGCATTTGAACATTGTATTCATCTCTTTTCGACAACGCGGGTAAGTCGACAATTCGTCATGTGTATATTTATAAAATTAAAATCTCTCGCGTGAATAACTGACTTTCATTTTAATAATGATTGTAATGATTTCATTTTACTAATTTTAGATATCTTCATCATTTGTTGTATACATGAATAGTACGATAGGTGCTTACCGCATGTGTGCAAATCTCGTCGACGAGATGATGTACAAGTACTAGTATATGCTCTCTTTAATTTATAGTAAAGTGTCAACTGTCAACTACAACATACACACATATACATTATCTCGGTAGGGTGTTTTTTTCAGTAACGATATGCTACGACATTTTGTATCCCACTGAATGACTATCTTCATCGTGACTTTTGATTTCAATTCTTGATAAAAAAAAAGCCTTCCCTTCACATTTCGGATGTTCTATGGTACTAGGAGTGCAATGGGTGGTGTTATGTTTCACTGTTTGATTCCATTACTTTTTCCTTTGCATCCTGCTTTGAAATTAAAAAGTCGTTGCAAAAGGAGAGAGGTCTGACCCGGGGGATAGCATTTCTAAATTCACATTATACCTAAATATAACAGTAGATGTACAGTGTGTACACACTACTGTTTCGTATACTTCGTTAAATTAAATTCAATTCATCCAACAACGAAATAGCCAATGTTTGCCTTGACATTGCTTGCACTGCATGTACGTAAAATTGCATTTATCTCACACACCCAACTCTAATACCCTTTCAATGCGTGATTTATTTTATTTGCCATCGATAAGAAAGGAAAATCTTCTACCTACAGGGATTTAAATTTAGGCATATGTCAATATATTGTGATGACCTTTTAGGAAGTGGGGTCAATAAAAGGGATGTGCCCAGCCCAAGGTAAATACAAAGTAAAAAAATCGACTTGTTTTCTCAGAGCAAATGACTGATTTCTACTGTATAACGTGCTTGCCGTCAACAATCGACATCCTATAGCATGTTACTATCTGTCAAGAGTTCAGAAGCGGAATTAAACTCATGATGACAATGCAAAGAGATTATTAAAACTTGAGAGAGAAAATCTAGCATATAATAACTCCGTCGTATAGAGATGACTCTGATTAGATGACTTGAACTGCGCGTTTTAAGTAAGTGCCTTATTAGGACCGTCATATTAATGATGTTTAACTTGATCATTCTTCTGATGTGTATTTTTAGAAAATGTCGTGCACAAAAAGACGACTTTTAAAATCTCTCAGTCATTTATTGTATTATCTTTCCCTTTTCCTTTCGTGTATGTAATTTGTCGCGTCATCAACCTCAAGTAGAAACGCGTCTTCTTATGTTCGAGCATGCTTCTACTATTACGGGCGAGGAAGATGAAGATGATGATGATGGTCGTTGACAGCTTAGAGATTGAATCCTGTCAGAAATGTTTGAAAAAGCAGGTCAGCGTATAAAAAGTGATGTGAATCATTAACTTTCTGCTCAGTCATTCTAGTAGCTTCATGGTGCCTGTTGCAATGAAGCGATTTTGCTGGCAAGAAATTTCAAGAAACCTTTCGCTCTCTACCGAGAACAATGCCGAGAAAATCGTGACATTTCAGAGAAAGTATTGAAATTCATAAGAAATACTCATTTTTACAAGTCGTCTCAGGTAGTTAAATTGTAGCGAAGGCTAAAGTTTTCAAAAACATTTTATATTTCTGACGCGGGAGCTACTTACTACTAAGATAATCTCGAATTTACCGGGCTCGCATGAAAGCAGTCATGTTAATAGAGAAGGCGGAATCAGTTGGGAGGCACCGTGTATCTACTTCTTTAGCTGTGATAATTTTTGGCAGTATTTTAATCAGTTATGGTGGAGCTTCCGTCATAATAGAAGAGTCAGCTAATGGGAGGGCAGAGATAATCACTGGGGACACAGGGGATGCAGTTGAAATTGAAAATGGGCGTGTAGTGGATGTCGATAATTTGGATCCAAAGGATCCCAGACGTAAGATATCAATTTATTATTTGACCGAGTTTTGAGAAATTGCAATGTTCTTTTGCATAAAATTGTTAATTTTTTGTAGTGATCTCTATGTTGATGATGATCCGGCTACAGAATGCCCCATGCTCAACTGAAACCAACGGAAATGGAACCTGCTACCCCAGAGCACAATGCCAAACACTTGGAGGGCAGGGGTACGGAACATGTGCGGCAGGATTTGGGGTTTGCTGTGTTTGTAAGTCATTTTTAACAGGTCATTATAAAAACTCTTCTGGAATTCATATTGACTGTTATATATGTAATTTGTATATTCATCAGTTCAAAAAACGTGCAACTCGGAAACAAATCAAAATGTGACATACTTTGTCAACCCAGAATGGCCTGGCACATACGACGGCAGTATCGAATGTCCACTTACCGTTCAAAAAGTCGATTCCAATATTTGTCAATACCGGTATGCTATTGCATTAAACAGGATTACACTAGTTAAATTAAATAGCTTCGTCGCACGTATAAATATTAAGAAAAAATCCGGTTATGTACGGTTTGTTTTATGATAATTTATTAATTCCGTTTTATTCAGACTGGATTTCGAAGAGTTCACGTTGGCACAACCTGAGCCAGTGGATCACATCTGCGAGTCCGACGTATTCGTTGTCGCAGGAGGACGACCGGTGCCACCTATCTGTGGGGAAAATGGAGGACAACACAGTAAGCTCTATTATGCTATTATCAGTATTAACGCAGATGAAAATAAAATATTTTTTAATAACAAAAATAGATGTTACGGAATTAGCTTGACTAAATAGTATATGTCGTTGTTTAAATATAACCATGTACAAAATTGTCAGCCACGGCGGATTAATGTTTCTGTAACTTTCCGTTGATAAATGCAAGTGTTGTTTACGTATTTAATTTTTGCTAGTGTACATTGACGCCGGACCAAGCAGTGGCAACATAAAAATTAACATTGTCACCAGTGGAGAGTCGTTCGCCAGAAAGTGGCGTATGAAGATCTCACAAATCCCATGTAATGCTCAATATAGAGCAGGAGACAGTTGTTTGCAGTACTTTACTGGGATGTCGGGACGGATTAAAAGTTTTAATTATGGCGATCCGACGATGATGGGACCTGAATTTGGGATGCAGTTGTCGGCTCAAGAGTATACCACTTGTGTTCGAGCGGAGGAGGGATTTTGTGGGATTGTTTACGTTCCTTGCAAGGATTCTGCCGAGCCCAGAGGTGTGGAATCAATGATATATTATGTTTATATTAAATGTTTATTACTAGATTTATCCAGTTTCCATCTTGTTTTATTAAGTTGAGATGCAGAATCTAAACAAGTGATTACTGTCACATTTTCTTCATTGATATTACTGAGGACTTATTATAATGAACTATGTATTACTAATTACAGAGGCCTTCCAAATCTCGTCTACCAGCCAAAATGCATCTATTCCTCAGCGAACAATGACCGGGGCGGAGCAGTGCCCATCGGACTGGATTGGTATCGCATGCGCTACCGATACAGGTCGCGAACAGCAAACGGATGGTTCCACGTGCGTTGATAGAGTTTGTGGAGGGACATTCACCTCATTGTCGGGTTCAACCTCACATGCCCCTGTGTACTGTAAGTGAAGCATACTACTACATTGAAATTACCATCTTGGGTTTTGAATACCATATTATAACGATTACTTTTTTCATATTTTAAAATGCAGCGTTCAGTCGTCCATTTAATTTGCGCGTACATTTTAACGACTTTGAAATGAGTGACCCCCGAGCACCCGACGAGTTGAACAGAGGATTCTGCTTAGATTTTGTGCAGCAACCTTGTCCACAATCCGGCTGAGAAAGATAAAGGGGTATATAATACTGACGGTTAATTCATGTTTTCTCATCATGCCGTTGGTTGCCATTTTAAATGTAATGATATCAAATATTCTATAATTATTAAACATGTTAAATGATTATTTATTTTGTTAATTTAATGTGTAACTGTTTGAACGAATTTATGCAATAAAAGATTGATCAAATCATGATTTTTCAATAACAAGAAATATATAAGGCAGTATGTGATTTTTAGAGCTCCGATTTATTTTTATTTCGTATTTTTCGTTTTCAAAAACACACATTGAAATACTTACATTGGTACCATTAAACTATCATGATACATTTATTTTTATCAGTGCCTAAAATATAATACATAATTAGCAACACTATTATTTAAGTACATTTTATTATCTAGTTGAAAGATAGATCTACGCACACTTTTGATGTTGACAATCAACGAGTAAAACATTTGCAGAAAACCAGAGCTCAGACCACTACTTTACAACAAATGTGCGTTACCACTGGCTGGAACTTACCAGCCAGTTTCAATCTTCAAAGCCACAGGTGTTAATGCCGTCTTCCATTAAAACCTGCTTTATTTTCTACATCTTACATTTGGAAAACACGATAATAAATAATCTTTATGTATTCTGGATCTTGGTAAACTTGGTACAATATTCCCTCCCTCGCGACTTATAAAAAATATATGTTTAGCAAGTGCGTCTTTATACAGCACCAATAATTTTCGAATGTATGAATCATTTCAAATAAAATTTAATATTTTTCTTCTCTTTTTTAATAACATATAAGTATTGCATATTCGCGAAAAATAAATAACATCAACATTGTATTGTCATCACTTTTTCAGACAAGCTAATCTAGTGTTTGTATATAACCATTAATTACTGCGCTGTACATTTTATATAAAGTAACAACAATATGTAAAGTATCTCTTAGTATATAAGACGGACTTGTGATGATTTTAAAAGTACTTAAGACTTAATCTAGTACATAAAACTAAAATTAACTAATTTAAAAGTTAACGTAACTACATGTATTGACCACATATTATAATTTACATTCATTATGATAAACATATATGGAACTCATAGGTTAAAATATAAACGTATTAAAATCGTTCATTCGTAATCAGAAATCTAAAAAAACATGCGCTACCTCCATAAAAAGGACTCTTGTTAATAATCAGTAATCAGGAAGATTTGTAGCGTTAACGGAATGTATATACCAGAATGGATCAGTTCCTTATGTTTTGAGATAAGCTCAACAACCAGTCTCATTTGTAATAAAAAATCTTTTATATTACCGAATACTTGAACTGACCTTTTGGAATTTAATTTCTTACTGCAGCCTTTTCTTCCTCTGGGGCGTGGTTCGCTCAAGCTGGGCAATACGTTCCGCTGACTTTTGGGAGACAGGGCGCATGGTCACCTTCGAGGAAAAGTGGCGCAACATGTTCAGCTGGGTCGCTGACAGACCGCTGCAGTTGAACACCAGGAGTTTCGTGTTGTTCATCATTTTCTACAAAAAACAAATTTAAAAGATTTTCAATTAAACTCTATCCATGCTTTACCGATTGACTTCCTAGTAATTTTGAACACAATATGTTGTGTACTTACCAAAAACGTAGAAGTAAATAGGCTTGGCTTTACTTTGAAAAAAAGGGAAAGTAGACTTTGGCTTTTACACAAGATTTTATAACGACCTTCAAGAATCGTGGGTTCGTATATCAGAGCAAACTGTAAAATCGACGGGAATAATATATTAGTATTGTTTGTTTGAGTAGTGATTGTCGTTGAGAATTTGTATTCTCGGAATTTTTAAATTAGTTGTGTTACTGAGGAGGTTGAAAATTACACTGAACTCAGAGGATGAAAGCGACTCTTTTTATATGAGAGAATGACAACGACGACGACTGGCTCGCTCAAACAAAACTTGCAAGCATAGCGAGCTGGATTTTGTTCACTCTTTAATGTCTTTCTTCTTATTTTCCCTATGTCGCTCGCTACCACTATTACTACTATAGCACGTAACCCTATACTTTTACAAGAATACCAATTAATATGTATGCCTCCTCTACCACCACCACCACCACCACGCTAC
Source organism: Callyntrura sp. NNG-2020 (assembly GCA_027744055.1). Lineage (NCBI taxonomy): Eukaryota > Metazoa > Arthropoda > Collembola > Entomobryomorpha > Paronellidae > Callyntrura > Callyntrura sp. NNG-2020. Next base: position 11,545 of record JAHZNE010005298.1, read on the forward strand.
CTTTTCGCTACTAATAGAGCGCTATATACCTTGTGTTGAACAACTAGAGCTCCAAATCAATGAAAATGAAAAACCTGAAGTGACGCAACGTGGCAAAACATACAGCCCCATACGTTTACGAGTAAAATAAATATTTTTGCATTGATTTTGTTTTTCTGTTGTTGGGGATAAGTAGACTACGTTGTGAAATAAATAAATATGATAATTTTCCATTGGACGAAAATAATGCCCAAGATGATCTTGGCAGTAAAAATATTCCACCAAATTAAAAATCCTCTTATTTTCAAAGGCTTGGCTTATTTAAAAAAAGAACCAAACACCTTCAACAGTCACTGAAACTTAAACTTTAATGCTTCTATTGTGATTTCACGTACCTGATAGTAGAGTGTATATTCGTCCTAAGAGTTAGTAAAATATGGTCTCGAAATTAACTTTTAGTTGACAAGAACTGATCCGTTTCGGATGTTGCTCGTTCGCACAAATCACTCCGAATGAAGTGAAGTTTTCCTATGCAATAGCTCTTTATATGGACTAAACAAAAGAATAATACTACAGTCACTGCGAAATGATCTCTTTGTATTGGGCGAATCACGCGTAAAAGTTGTCTAAACATATGAATAAGATATGAAAAAAATGAGTCGATAAAATTATTGGCATTGTCTTCAAGTAAAATTTTGCTTGAATTTAAATTTATCGTTAATTGTCAGTGTCACACAGGAAGCTTTTAATGTGTAGAAGTATATGACAAAATATGGGAGCTTATATTGCACATACATCCTGCCTATTCATTATACCTCTACCAATAATAATCAACCATATTCATATAGTACTACCTTTATGGTTCGTAATTGCAGTCAGTTTGCTTTGGGTATTATTATGACTACAGATGTATTATTTTAAAGGTATGGGAGGTACACAGGGACATGTACAGTACCGTACACTACCGATGACGGTGCCGTACAGTACCTGTAAATATCCTGGATAAGCTACGTCACAAATATGTTAAGGCTTAATGGCCTTTGTATTAAGGGTACAGGGTACACAAAACATTGTATTTGCCGTTCATCCATCATTATGAATAGTAAGAATCCTGTCGGTCACTCTAAATATGGAAAGAACGAGTGGGTCCAAAGTTCTTGGATAAGCGTATACAAGAAAGGTTAAACTGTACTTTTTTAAGAAGAGAGAAGTAATTTTTGCATGTAAAAGCTACACCAAACTCTACTATACTTTACAAGCAAAAATAACTTTGCATTTTTTTTATTTCGGTACGTAATTCATGTAGGCATGTCAGAAACCCATACTGTCATTCGTGTTATTGGGCTAGCAAAGTATATAAGGTGTTAGGCGTAGTACGCAGCAGCAGTAAAAAATGAAGCAGTATTGTTTATGAACAATAATCGGGAAAATTGGGTTCATTTCAGTCTTCAACTCAAAGCTCAGTTTGATACAGTTTGCTTTCAGTTGGACTTTGAACATTTGGATTGTACCCGATCAATACACGGTCAATGGTGCATTCATCTGATTTAGAGTAGGTAGATAGTTTACATAAGTTTTAATACCTCATTCAAATAGGGGACAAGAATTTTTGAGGAATGACATTCATTAATTTATGTAGTAAATATGTTTATAGAAATACATATATAGGCTATATTACTAACTACATGATAGGAAATGCTCCAATGATAAAATGATACGTGGATTATATGAACAGAACGATACAGTACCTGCATGTCTTTGCCATTTTGAACAAGTTAATTCTGATAGATAATTATAATTACTCAAAAGAAGCCTTCCCCCACTGTTCACACTCATCGTCAATAAAAACCAAACAAACTTTTGAAACCGGAAAGTGTAAGTTTCTATACAAATGTAACATGGTCCCTACTACAGAAAGATAACGGGAAATGCTTTGGAAAAAATTATGACTGTATTTACGTTTAATCACAAAATGCTCTGATATATAAAATGGATCAAGTAAATGGCCCCTTTTCACCCACCCCGTTGTCTGTTTTTCGACCCTCCGATTCCACCAAACTAACAATGTTACATGTTCATGAATACAGCTATGACTCAGAGAGAGAGAGAGAGAGAGAGAGAGAGAGAGAGAGATAGCAATGCAGATGCCAACGTCAATAGAAAGGCAGAATCAGATACAAGTTGGGTATTAGCATTAGCGTTTTTTAGCAATCAAAGTTATAATTATAGGAATTATATAGAAACCAATAATCTAAACTTTTCTTTTCAGCTTAGGTTTTTCGAAATTCTAAACAGTAATGAAATTGAACTGTATGAATTTTAAAAATGATTATAGTGATAGACTTTTTTATAACTCTAAGCAGTACTGCGAAAATGTAACGTTTAAAAAATATGTTCGCAGAATCGACTAAACTTTCGTTGCATACGTATTTGACCATAAGCGCTACCGGTTTTCTTTTACAAAAGGAACTAGGTAATTTGATTTTCAAGCTCCAAAGGTCGGTTTGAGAATTGGGTATTGGGTGTATTCATAACACCATGCAGCACACTACATCGAATTGCAAAGTTGTTCATAAAATGAAGGAATTTTATATATTTTTGGCCATTATGTATATATAGAGACATCATTGTCTCGTATGTATCAATTGCAATTCATCGTAATTAGGAAGTAAAAAGTTTTTACTAGTTAAGTCAAAATAGCAAAGCTACACGCTGCTTATTGTATGGATAGTATATCTTGCAAGCGGCTGCTGGTGTTGCCGCTTTGAGAATGAAAGCGGATTTTTCTGGATCGCAAGGAGCTCATTAATCTGAAGCTCACTGAAGAGAAGCGTAAATGTGGTCAAAATAGTGGAAGATGGGCTGTGATGAAGCCAATTTACATCAAAGATAACAACGCATTAATTCAACTGCTACATATATACTAATACTAATAGCATGGATTTTACATAAAAGCGTTGTAAAAACCGAAGAAGATACTCTTGCAAGTATCCCTATCCCTATATACGTAAACTGATTCAATCACGAGTTTATTTATACTGTTGACTGTTTATATTTATTGTGGTCATCATCGAAAGAAAAACAAGTCCCTCGTGAGTAATGACAAAGTCCAAAAGTCCATAGAACGGAGGACAATGTAGGAGTGTCGTCTGACGTGAGTACTGTATTTCGTCGCTATTGGTTAGCCGCTGGGGGCAGGTCCGTTTCTCAGATGTATATACCCATCGACTTAAAATTATTTTGATGTTTTTATAAAGACTTTATTTACCAGAGGTTTATGCGATTTAATTATCGGGAAAGATGTCATCTTATTTAGGGGGCCAAATTAGCGCCAGCCAAGTTAGATACAAATGGACTTTGACCCACTGAAGGTCAAAGTGAAATAACATACTGTTTATGAAGCTTACAAATCTTGTTTTGTACTACAAAACAAGATTTTTGGGTAAATTTCACAATCACATGTCATAAGATCTAAACTGGTGTCATTTTATAATTATACGTGCGAATTAAGATAAGACGATTTTCGCGGTAACTGAGATATCGCGCATTGATTGCAGCAGGTTACCTTTGAATCCCGTCTTCGTAATTTGCATGTGCAGACCCTCATATCTAAATACATGTTTGCCTTATGCACATGATTTTTGATTGCAGTTTTGATTGAAGTTGTTTGTTTCTTTTTCTTTGCATAATAATTTCTTTTGTCAGTCATGTCATCTGATGTTTTTATGCCGTTGCAGACTGCCACATTTTTCGTTAGCTATTGCCTGATTGGTTATTCTGGACAGGACGATATAATTGACACGATTCACGAGGTTTTATAAATACAATCGTTGTTAGGAAAACTTGTTTATCAAACTAACCATGCAGTTAGGCGACATAATCTGTAGCGCAACCCAAAACCGCCCCGCCTCCCAAGTTAAAAAAATAAAATTATACTTCCTACCTACCATTAACTAGTAACTACTGATTATCAGACGCTGAACGTTGCAAATGACTTTTGATTTTAATGGTAATTTTTGAGAATGTCAAAGTAGAAAAATTAATAGAAGCCTTTAGCCTGTCACGTATTTTGTGAAAAATATCTGTATGTTACGTCAGCATATGTCTCCAATATGTTTGTCACAAGCAAGTACTGATGACTAGTTATTGGTTTTATCTGGAAAAAATTCCTCTACAATGCGGATCATTAAAACAAAAAAAATGGAACGTTTTTCAGTTCCATGTGTCAGTGGTGAATCATGTTAAAGCTCAAAATAACACCGCCACGGGGGTTTCTATATATATAGCTGCTCATAAGCCTTATCATCTGGTGTCGGCGACAAAGACAGATTTGTTATTACGGCTAGCAGCATGAGATTATTTCAACAAATGCGGCTCCGACTTACTTTTTAGGGCTGCAATATACACTGCTAATGATCCCTATATATAGGACCAGCTAGTTTACAAGTATCATTTTGTAATAATTTTTTAACCAATTTTAAAATTATGTAATTCGAGACGTTTGTATTGGGATAAACCCTCTGTGAGTGAACTACATGGAATGATAGCGTCAACCTAAGCCAAGGTAAGGTTTAGTAGAAGTATAAGGTCGCCAATAAATATAAAATGTTTTAACATTCAATCGGAAGAATAATACGGAAGTTGCGTCAAAGTTTACAAGTAAAATCACACTAACAACTTGCATTTTGTATGTAAGTTTGCAAGTATTATCCTTTTTATTAATATCCGCTTTTTATTTTTGAAGGAATGCAGTAACGGAGGGAGGTTTTTTCTTGGGAACGAGCGTTAAAAGTTAAAAAGCATGGCCGTTACCGAGGAAGAAACCTCCCTCCGTTTCTGCATTCCTTCAAAAATAAAAAGCGGATATTAATGAAAAGGATAATAGTAGCATTCATCATTAAATCATCATCACCCTAAAATGGGCAGGCTGAATGTACAGCAGCAGTTGGTCGTGCATTAAAGCCTACTAAAGCGGTTTGAATTGTAATGGGGAAAACAAAACACTATCAAGCATGCGTGTCATAAGCTATACGAAAAGACAAAGAACCACGACACATCTACTGCTATGCACTAGATTAACAATGAATCTTATATCAGTACTTTTTCTGTGTAATTTTCCACAGGATATTTCCAGTTTTAGCTTCTTGACAGCAGACGTAGCCAGTGATCAGGAATGCCTATTCAACTGCAGAAAGTTAATTTCCTCGAGACTTATTTTGCTGCCTTCAGCATTCGTGCCATCCTGAAAAACCAGTATTACAAATAATAAATAGTGCCACAACCACTGCATAAACTACCATTATATTTACTCAATATTCAATATGCCTTGCATACTGCCTCTGTAGGATTCTACTGAAATTGGAACACAGTCTGATAATCCTGCCAGCATTCCTTTTTCTATGAAATTGGCTTCATTTTATCTACTTTTTGTAAATGGCTGACTAAAAATCAAGAAATTTATATAATAAATCGATTCGAAAGATAATTTTAATTTTGAGCCTCTATTCAATCTTTCTCCCAGAAGTTTTCACATGCGATACGCAAATGCTGCGGTGCAACATTTTCATTGAAAACATTATATGAAATATTGATATATGAAATTATGAATTATGAGTACTGCAATGGCAAGCAGTCATGTATTTATAAAATGAATGTTGATTGAGAATTTCATTTAAATTGGCGAAGTCTGTCATCCGAGTGTCAACCCACATATCTCCAAGAGTCATTTGAAACTAAATTTTCGGATATTATGCCTTTTTTATCTAACATCCTTGTTTTATCAAGTATAGCCTAAATTATTGTGGCGTGCTACCTGTTTACTTTAAAATGCATTTTTCCTTATAAACTTTTCCTGTTTACATTCAGTGGAAAAATTTGGGATCTTCTCCTCTCGCATAAATTACTAGTGTAGTAGCTCATGCATGTTATGTAAATTTGGATTATTTTAAGACTATAATTATTCTTATTTCTTGTCCATTGGCACTTTTGGCACAATTAAATATTACAAAGCGTCGCTATCAACTAAAAAATAGTCTTTAGTAGGGCGTCTGATGAAATTTTTAATCTGGTTTGCATGTTAGATTTTTTTCGTGAAAAAGGACAGGATTTGGGGAATCCACAAAAAAACTCACCAAAATAAAATAAAAGAAATGAATTGAGTTTACGAAGGCAGGCCTAAGCTTATATGAAGGTAGCAAACCGAAACATGATTTTACACATGTGCATTCATGACAAACTGCATTTTATCTTATGTCTATGTATCATTGGATTTGACATTTTGTGATGCTGCTGCACCTAACCCTACATGACAGCATTTGATTTTGTTTAGCTTCTCTCGAAGGCTAAGCTGTTTGAACTAGGTATTACCCTCTCTGCCACCAAAAACCTGCACATGAGCAATATAAAGCTTTACTACTCTGCATTATTACCTCCTGGATGTATATAAGTAACTGGTAAAAACCAGAAATTACCGGTTATTTCTGAATATAATTGGTTTATTGTGTCAGAGAAGAATGATAATGGAAAAAATGTTGATACAAGCCATTTTAATGACGGGAGATTGGTCACCCAAAACAAAAGGCTATATAATCATGAAAGTCCTTGTACTTACGACAACCGCCATTCATTCAATTGCACTATTGTCTATACATGCTAATTCAGACGAAATGTTTGAAAAAATAGTGCAACCAACGACGATTATTTTTAGTTCATAATAACAGTGTACATACAAAATGTTATAAAACAAGCACCATGTACGACGTACACACACATATACGACAGCAGGTTGGAATTGGAAGATTGATTAAAAGTAGACGTTCAAGTATATTCGTTGATACATAAAAATGTATCATGCACGAATCATATGATATGACGACGATGATAGTTGAAATTAATGAAAAGGTATTATGCAAAGAATAAAGAGATCATTAACCTAAATCAATGAACATTCTGGCAACTCGAGCAACAAGAGAACCACAATGCTAATTGCTTTTGTAGCACTAACGACTATACAGTGGACTGTTAAGAAAGCAAAAGGAAATGACATATCGTGGCTAACAAATGTATATCTATCTATTGTCTACGTGTGTTTGATGTAAATGTTTTTATATGCAATTTCTTATCACATTATCACAAGCTTGATTGTAAACATTGGGCACTGCTTACTTACTGTACGACTGTAATGAATTTTTAATAGATATTTTGGTTCTCTGTCAAGCTGGTCCTATCGATGGCCGCCTAGATGCTAAGTAAGTAGCTGCTGATGATGATAACTTTTAGTAATTATGTCAGTACTCAGTCAGTACGTTCCTTGATGTATGTTTAATTTAATTGCAGGTAGACAACAACTCAGTGTCAGTACCTAAAGAGTTGTGTCTCTTGTACTTTTTTTTATGTCTTATCGTATGTATCACTGTCCACTACTGGTTTTTCAACTTAAACGCAAAAAATGAATAGAAATTCAACTTCTTTTTAAAATAGTAAAAGTGCATCGAAATTAGCAGCGTGTTATTATGATGATGTTATTACTAGTTGCTGGCAAAAATCACTGTCTAGGTACGTACCATCATGCTTGCATTCATTTCCTTTTGTTGTCGTCTGTGCAAGCTTTTGCACAGCGACACACACGAGAAACTATATGTGGGGATGACTGGGGTTGAAGATTTGTCTAACAATTCTAACATGCATTTATGAACGTAAACCTGGTCGAATTAGAGTTGTGAACGAAAATGTCCCTTCATTTTTTGTTAACTAATGGGATACCTAACTAGCTGTGTCGCCAGCCTGGCGCTGCGGCGCTGGTTTTTTAACTTTAAATGTGGATCTTATCAGATGGGATGGTTGGTGGTGTAAAAGAAGTAAAAGGCTGATATGGTTGGCAGCGTCTGCACAATTTTTTTTTGCTTTTACGTTCGTCGTTCGCACACGGAATAATATAGCAACCTATATAAAGGGCACTAAACTATCCAGCTTTCCTGTCATTTTTGGCAATGGTCAGTAATAAAAATCATAAAAATGTAATACAGCATAGTATATAGATTGTAGAAAATTTAATTTTGCGTTTATTACAAATCCTTCCAAAAGTCTCCCATTTAAAAATGATGCAACTTCCCC
>JAHZNE010005299.1:0-29169 GCA_027744055.1 Callyntrura sp. NNG-2020
CTTTAGGCCTGCTATGTGGATCACTTGAAAAGAGAGTAGGAACGGGGAAAAATTTGAATATAAAGTGTGAACAGGAAATCGCAGAAGCCAAAACATTATGAGACATTTAAAAATGAATTCAATTCAATTTGGAATGAACTTTTCCCTCTCTTTCCAATAGCTTTTTTTCTTCTCTCTAGTGTGCTCGCTTTTCCATCTCTTTCAAAAGTACCACCAGTTCATTTTTTTATTTTCTAACTACTTCTTATCCAATTTTCTAGCACCAACCGACACCAACGCGTTGTCGTCACCGTAAGAAATCGGCCACTTACTTTCATTTTTGCTCTCACAACTTTTTATCAGGTAGTAAATATAATATGCTGAGCACTTCTACACTACATTGTCTGGGAAAAAGTTTAACAAACAAAATGTGTGTGCTGGTGTATACTACGATATTACGTTTTTTTACTGATCCTTTTCTTGCCGCTGTGCGCGTGCATGCGAGTGCAAAGCTTACAGCGAGCAATCACACCTCTCCTCACATTATAATACAAAACAGTCACTCGTGCTAATGTAAATCTTATAAAAATTTCAAATGAGAAAAAGTGAGAGGAAGAGAGATTGAGGGAGAGAATGGAAAAAAATAAGAAGAAATAGAGAAAAAGTAAAATCTTCCAGAGGAGAAGAAACTTTTTTATTCCTTTTATTCCTTCGCCACTTTTCAAGTGCTGACATTTTTAAATTGAAGTCGTTTTTCTGCAATTCAATTTACTCAAAGGATTTAGTCTCCCTTTATTTTATTACCATTTTTACCTTTGAGACACCATAAATTTTATGCAGATTTCAATTTCTTTCTCGGTTCCCTTTTTTCTCTCCTCGTTTTTTCTCCTTTTCCGTATACAATTGTAAGCGGGTAAGCATCCGTTTTAAGGAAGAGGGAGAGAGAGAGAGAAAGCTAGTTGAGTGCTATTGTGTTGTCTGTGTCGAAAGTAGACACAAATGCGAATAAGAGTAGAAAGATACTTTGGCTTCTGTATATTATACGTGGTCTTTACTTTTTTGTAATAATAATAACAGTAATATCATCGCTACCTTTCTCTCCTCCCTCGTCATGTAAATGTTTCACAGCAGAACTAACAAGTAAACTTCAACAATCCTTTCTTGAAACTGCAATAAAACAAGTTCAATATTATCACTGATATGGATGATGCTTGCTACTACCACTACTACTACTACTGGTGTCGGTGTGTTGTCGTCGTCGTAGTCTGACTCACAGACTCAACTCCACATTGGCTTTCCACTTTCTTTGGTTGACAAAGCCATTCGCCACCTTTATTCACTCATTCATTTCTCTGGATAATAAATGTAATCTCGCTACTTAAATACAATACACTCTCTCACCAAATATCAAACATTGTAAAGTAATAGTCCTTTCTACTCCCTAGTTAAAAAGTTTGTTTTTTTATCATCGTCAACATTATTCTGGTATTAGTTTCCCTTACATTTACTTTACACACTTCAACATATATAAGCTGCGTATACACATATATTTTTTTCCATTTTCACATTGTAACCGAATGAATGAATAGGCAATGATGTAATTGTAACTATCTCAAATTCCCTTTAAGTATTAGATTCTATTTATGTAAAAAAAACTGTGTACATTCAATATTCTGTAGTTTTTTTTTCTCCCCATTTGAATCTCATCAGCACATAAATGATCGTGAAGTGTAACGGGAAGAGAAGTGTTCTGTCGGCAATTTCATTAGACTAGTTAAAAAAATTCAATTGTAGAATCACTTGGGACACATGCTATATATTACCAGTCTTTCTATCCCCCCGGAAAAAAAAGAACGGAAAGTGTTTACTTTTTTCATGGTTCTTTACTCTCTCTTTCACTCTCCCTCTCTTCCCTTCTTTCCTAAATCAATACTTTTCTATGCCGTTGACTGTAAGAATATTGGAATGACTGCAATGAAAGAATTCATTTGAATACGTAATTCTCTGAGTCTGTTTTCCAATGTACACCTTAAGATATTGTTAGAGAAATGGATGGTTTGTGATAGATATAACCAAATCGTCTCTTGCATTGTAATGATGATTCAACCGTTAAAGATTTTTTTAAACACAAAAGCTCTAAATGAGCTCGTTCACATTCGTTTCGATAATTGAAATCAAAACGTCACATTCACATTGATACAAGTAAACGAATGTGTAATTATTATCTATTATTTCAAGAAGAATGGTCAAATTGGAGAAAAATTCAGAAGCGAAAGGACGGTCTCATCGCTTGAAACTTGAAAGTAGATTAAATTCCTAGCGCAACTATTTACCAAGTAGTATAACAAGTAGTATGTATATATGCGCTTTTATAGGTAAGTAGCAATATGCAAGTATTAAGCACATACATATTTGTAAACATGTTTACTTACCTTTGACAAAATTAAAATTCATAATATGTGCAGTTATATTTAATAGTGCACGACTCGCTATTAACAGCCAGTTGTGGTGTATATTTTAAGCTGTCGATGTACTTTTACGAGAAGAAGCATACATGCCCGTACGCATTTCTCCGTGCATTTTTATGTGAGATAATGATGAATTGATGATGATAGTAGTAATAATATGAGAAAAGCCATTATGGGAGACAAACCGAATGTAATGGTACTCTTGAACGGCAAAAAAAGCGGTAATCCAATGTGGAAAAGTTGGGCATTAATGGCGCGATGATTATTTAATCTTTCCTTCTCGGTCAATTAAGCACCGAAAAATGCACGGGTGTGCGACACAAATCCTTCCTTCCTTCTCTCGCATCTCCATTTGCTACTGCCTCTTTACCACGCTGCCGTCTGCTCTCTCTCTCTCTTTCCCTGTGAGATGTCGTGTCTTGGGTTACTGATGTTATTGTATTGAATACGTCGAAGGTTGAACAAAGTAGTAAATAACGTGTATTGCGTCGACGATACCATAAAAAGAAGAGGATATCATTATTTCCATTACGCGACGAAAGAACAACACCGAGTTATTTTTTTAAAGAGCACAAAAGTGACGGTGTGCGGATCAGCAAACAACGTCGTAATGCAGTGCACACTTATCTGGTAGAAAATAGGACATTAATGTATTCCGTAGCAATGGCACTGGTACATTATGTGTTTTGACGGCACAATAACTGATAAGAAATTTGATGTAACAAACAATGAATGATAATAAAAAAAGAACATTGGGAAATAGTGAAATAGTGAGCTATTGCAGTATTTGCCTTGTTAGGTGATGCAGTACTTAGTACCTACTACTGCTGTGTGCCTATTGCTTTTTCACTTCCGCCTGTGACCGGCAATCCGGTCCAGTTTTGAAGAGATATTTTTGAGAATCCATGGTGTCATATATGCCTAATGTACATTGTGGTAACAGCAGGACAGAGAGTTTTAAAACTTTAACATTGAAACAGGCGTTAAAATATAAATATTTTTGCACGGAAGGAATAAATGGGATGACCTCAGTGAAGTTTGGTGTTGCCGCATACATGTGACGTAATTTATATTTTATATATTCCATAATTTTCGATAATTAATTTAGAGAATGATAATATTGCGTATGCATTTTACATTTACATTTGCACCATATGCGCTACATACTTACATTTACAACGAATTCGTTAATTTAATAAAAAGAAGAAAAAGCCTAGTTGTGTGCTTGTGATCTCTTTCCCTTCACTGTTTTTTTGTGAAAGGAGCGTTAACCTAAAAATGAATACCTACATACATATTTACTTAGAGGGGACTTGTGTGTTGGGGCCCGACTGTAATTCTGGAGACGCTAATACATACAATAAATTAATAATAATAATAATCATTATCATAAGGAATACAAAATGGAATTGACGCGTGCAAAGCTTACCATATCTTGCTAATCTGATTGATTGAGAAGGCAAACGGTGACGAGATTAACTGAGATATATTGCTAGACAAACAGCTTTATTTTCAGCGGATGCCGGGATCATTAAATCATTAAACATTATATAGCTTGCTGCTTGCTTAATTGATTGCGTCAGCTTACACGTATAGAAAAAAAGTGGATTGTGATAAGTCATTAGCTTACCCTACTAACAAAGTATTCAACATGAATCAATCGATTTTACTTGGGGTTGATTAGTCATACAGATTTACAACAATAAATATATACCAGAACTTCAGCTATTGCTATTTGGTATCAGTATCTTGAAAATACTCTATCTATTGAATAGATAAAAAACAATTTAAAATACCTACGTTCAATGCGCCGCCCATTTTGTTTTTGTGCCAGATTCTGTCTATTCACATCGAAACAAGGAGCTTAACATTCAATTATAACACTTTCGAATGAAACATGATAAAATGTATAACAGCGCAGATAACTATACCCTCCGCAATGTTGATGTAAATACAATGACGTTCATTAACTTGTATTGTCACAAGCAAGCGGTTCAGTGTGCAGCAAGCTAAACTATTAGGCCTAGAAATAAGTACCTACATATATACACACTCAGAAATTGGTAGTGCCTTGTCGTTGTTGTCGTCAAGCACCAATTACCTACTCTTAACAAATCACAAAAGAATGTAGATAGTATCAACACCTATATTATGCAATTAATTATCCTGTTTTAGAATATTGAATAATAAATACGCATTTCATTACGTCGTGATGTATAGGCTGTTTGAATGTTTGATATTTAGGGGAAAACAACTAGTTATCTTCACCATGCCTGTCTGTCTGTCCGGTAGGAAGATAAGTCTTTAAGAAAAAAAATACTTTTTTGAAGTTGTTTAAGAAAACCTACAGTAATGACCAGTCAAACACACCGATGTTAAGATGAGTTCATTAGATTCTAACTATACTGAAAATTCAAAAGTGAGATTAAGTGAGGTTTGTTTATGACTACAAACGTTACAATTGGAAATGCAGGGTAACACTTAATAAGCGACCCTGAAAATGATTTACGAACAATTTTTTATTGTATATCTGCTATCTTCGACGCAGCGGTAACCACAACTGGAGGGACATATGGAATACGATGCATATGTAAGAATTTTTTGGTTTACCCTTAGCGGAAATATAATTCGCCACTTTTTTACATTTACTTCCTGAATTTATTTACCTTTTTTATGTGTTTTGTAAAACTGAAATATTATCATAGGCCAATTTAAAATGGCATTTACTTCATTATGTTTTGGTAAATAAAATTAATGTACTCTAACCACATTTGAAAACTGTATTTTTATGTTTACTACTCACTATAAATAATGCAATTAGTTAATTAGTAAACAAACTTATGACTTACTCTATCGCAGGATGTTGTACAAGAGGTGGTGCCATATCAATACTAAAATCGCCGATTCATTATCGAGTCACCTCCTATTCCTGCACCTTTATAGACCCGTTCAGTGAACTTACAGAGCAATATTGACTATGTCAGGAGAAGAAATAGACATAATAATAATAAGCAATTCCCAAATTTTACGCAATTTTCATCCTTTAACCATGTCGTTTTCATATCGCTCTATCAGTTTTTTTTTACTTTGTTTGGTTTAAGTATCCATTACGTATGTTTACAAACCTATATACATGGGTTCCAAAAATCACACGAACTCTTCTGCTGAGTCATTCTTAACAGATATTCTTGTTGTGTCAAAAGCGTAATTAAATGAGTACTCACTCTCCGCTGCAACTTGTACAGTTTTGTTACAGCTGTCCAAGTCGTTGACTCACTCTGAAGGCAAAGGAGTTAATCATCTCTCTCGCTGGATAAATTCGTGAAAAGCTTGGGATAATGATGATGGGCTTGTTGTTGAAGTGGAAAATTTAGACGACGTTAAAATGAACGATCGTCTCGAATAGTATTGGTGTGTATAATAAAATATAGAATTTCTTTTCTCTCTCGTCATCTTAATCAACTGAAAGCACAAGGCATTACACATCCATAAAAAGAAATGCAAATAAGAATGTTATAATACCGTGTTTTCAGCTCTCCTCCTCTCTCTGCTCTGCTTCAGGGTAGTTAGTCAAAATGTAAAAGGTTTATTCAATGGTTTATCTTAATTACAAGTTTCTGTTTCATCTCACACAAGCTGAACGCTCAACGTTTAAACAACAAACGAGCAGTGAGTAAATCCCTGCATACTGATATTACCGTAGACACGCCACGCCAAATTCCGTTGTGGATTCAGCGTTTGAATACACGCATGAATGGACGGTATAACTGGGGATGATGGTGAGTGTGTCGAGGAAGATGCACTGTACGAGGAAATGGAAATGAGCCAAAACAGGTATATATTCATATAGTAGAAATTCAAACAAATATGTTTGCATTTCAGATTGCGATTAAAAATTAACGTAAGCTGCCGCATCAATCAGCACTGTTTTCCTTTAGTCATTTTCCAGAAGTATTGATAACAAAAGACTGCCATTAATCATGTGGCGGATTCTATTGTGTGGACAATGGACACCTATTTTGTCGTTTTTTGCCAAATGTATTTACGATTATAAATACTGAATATATGCAAGGTTAATTGTACGATGAAGTCGGTTATGGAAGATATATGATTATGATTCTGGTATTATTAATATTAAACAGCAGCAGAGTGACATTTTCTTTTCGTGACAGGTAGCCTTAGTTTTAGCTGGCCATCTGTCACCTGTCATAAACCGCGATAACGCTTTAATTTTTATTTGTTTTTGTCAATCGATGCTTATATCTATATATTACGATAAATTTCCAAATGAGCCAATTCTGGTCTCCTCCCCTAAAGGGGGTAAATACGCAATGAGTTGAGTACTAGATTCTCGAAAAATGTACGCTGCAAATGTGTATCATTTAGATTGTCTCATACTGACACGAAGAAATCCGTTACCCCTTTGGGGTTGGACAATAGCTATTATTGAGTAAGGACAATAAAGAGTTTATTGTTTATCACGTCTTAAACGACACCATCCAGAGACGGTTGAAGTCTCTAAAATTATATTTTTGCCAATAAGTAAGCTAAACAACTCCGGTTAACTCATAAATGTTGGACCACGTCCTCTGTGAAAAAGGTAAGGCGGCTGTCATACCGTTACCATATGTCTCAATTACTACGTCACACCAAAATTTAACATTTTAACATGCTATCGGAATCGGAGTATTGAATGCGTTTTCCTACAGTGAAACACTTTTCTAAAAATATTGTAGTACTCTTGGAATGTTCTGTACAATATACACGAAACATCGTCGGCTGCATGAATGAATGAATTAAAATAAATAACTGACATTAGTATATTGTTGTTTTTAATTATGTACATAATAATATTTTATTGTTTACAACAATTAAAAACTGTTTATGAACATATGTAAGTACATACCATGGTGTAAAAATAAGGCAAGTGTAGATGTACAAAAAACCTTTCAAGACGAATTGTCCAGATATTCCAGTCGTAATTCCCTATCTTGCTGCATAAAGTAAAGAAAGTATAATTTTCGTTTTGTTCGGCAAGGAGCGTGCACTCGTGCAGTTGGCATCTAAATTGTAAATAGGAATAAAGAATGAAAAATGAATGATTCCATCCAACTCCCTTCATCATTAGCATTTTGTTTGCCGCAAATTTTTGCTTACATTTGCATGAAACAGATGTGCAAGGGTTTTATTACTCTGACTTCTGCTGATAATTAAGCGTATTTTTTTGCTGGTGTATTTATGAGATCTTATTGTTGGGTCTAATCTTTTACTTTTTTTATGTTTCTGTTTGTCTTTACTTTTCCTTCTGTCTCTAAAAAAGCTCTGCTGTGGTACGAGGCTCGTCTAGACTGACTGGGAAATCTCTTTTAGCGTATCATATTTATTCATGAATATTGATATGACAATAAACAAATCCCCAAATTTACTCAAATATAAAGACTGTTATTTTTATTGGATAATTTAAGCTTTTTGGGCTCATCAACGTCAGGAACGACCGTTGATAGGGAAAAATTATGATATTTTCTGGCTCCACCATATCTTTACATATTTCTGCATTCACCAAGACGTGCAGGAATTGGGGCTGCTAATAGTTTTCTACGCATTGTAAATTGTGCAACAAGATTAAAAGGGCAATATGCTTAATTTAAAAGAAATACGTTAAAATAGCATACATATTGACAGGAACATTTAAAAGAAATAACAGCATATTCATATGTGCATACTGGATAATAAAAAGGAACCGTGTACTGCTGCGATTCAAACGTCGTTGAAAAATGCGTAAATTGGGAGTGACGAAGACCATGAAGTGTAAACTCCAAATCTAAGAAAATACACTAAATGGTTTATTAACTGCAAGTTACATCCCAATGTTTTCTTTCCTCCAGATGTCGACTTTAAAGATGTATTTTCAATATGTTGCAAATATCAAGTCATGTCCTGATGGTATAAAAAGACAGCATTTCATTTTCCTCTTTGGTCAAGTGAGTACGTGGTTCAGGAATATGGTGCCGTAAAATGGTTTCCATAAAAGAAGTTTTTTCCTAGAAAAGTTTTCCCATTTTATGCATGGGCATTTTAACATGCAAAAAGTTGGATAGAGACGGCAGGTAACCAATCTTTCTTGCATTCTGTGACAAAAAGTGAAATGGGCTAAGAATGTGCGTTCCTTTTGTAAGAAAAATCACTTGAAATAAAGATTGTATCGTGCACAGGATTATGACCGTGTTTGAAAAATATTAGCCTTTTTAAAGCAGAAATGATGCCAATATCGGTACCTATATCCATAAGGGATGAATCAAGTGCCAGCGGATTTTCAGCAAATAGCTCATATTCTGGACTGGAGCAGTTTTGGACCAGCGACCCATTGGCACATGCCAACAAAACTAGTGTCTGCAGTGGTGTCGGCTACGACACGAACAACGTTGATTTTGAGCATCCTCTACTCCCAAAAAATCTTTCAGTGACTAACCCCGGCAGCAGTGTTATTTCTCCGTATTCCCTTTACGATTACAGGTCCAGCCAAGATTACTATAGGTAATGATACCATGCCGCATGTTCAGTCATCATCAGTGAGGGAATTATGTAACTATTGCAATTAGTGTGCAATTTAAATGGTTTTGAAGGTCACTGTCTTTACGTCATCATCATTGTGCCCGGCATGCAACTTGTGCGAATTAATTTTAATACATTTAACCATATATTATTTAATTAATATGTAGCGTGCCCGGCTTTGCCCATCATTCCACGTTGATTCCTTCACATCCAACGACTCATTCAATAATCACATCCCCTCATGTTGCTCACTTGACATCACTTTGTTCACCGTCTAATCAAGATCTGGGACCATCCATACACAAGGTAACTAGTTTCAAAATTATTCTCTTGCATCGTCATACTATGAACCATTTTTGTTGTTGTTGATGGTGAATTTTTGTGTGCCATTGAGGTAGCAAAAATAAGTCCATATGCATGATAGATGCGGTCATGATCATAAAGTTGTATAAATTTGAAACAAGCTTTAATTGACACTGCGCTGGTAGGGGATCTTTTATTAAAAGTTGTTCATCTTTGTAGAAGTAACATGTGCGTGCAAATTTTCTACAGTAGTGGTACGCATTCAGCAAATTATAGATTCAGCGTTAGACGAATGCAAATTTATTGAAGGTAGAAATTTAGATTGGAATAGCACATGGCTCAAAATTAGAGCAGTCTTTTGGGCGTAGTGGAGATAATTGGTCCGATTAATGTTAATTCAGTAACACATAAAATGTCAAAACATATGCCAACTAGGCACATTGTATCAATGCGTTTGAGATTATTATTGTATATTCTTAAAATGGAAAAATGAAATAAGATTTCTTTCTATAGCTTTACACGGTACGTGTAAAGGGCAGAGCCATGAAAAATGTTCCAGAGTAACAGATGTGGTGATTTCTAGCAGAGAGGCAGATTACTTGGTGTTCGCAGAAACTGACACTAGTAATTATCCAGTTATAATTACAGAGGGAAACTTTTTGATGGTATACAGTACAAAAGCAATTGTAACCCCTTCGTAATGAGTTGCACCAAAGTTGCTTCTGGAATTCGCCTGTTGATGATGAGCATATGTTCGGTAGTAATTATATCAAAAATTTTAATTTTTGATTTAAATTTATTCCATGTCAGTTTTATGAAAGTATGTTCTTTGAAGCGCTCAATAAAGACGAGCAAAAATTCCACCGCATTTCAATTTGCGGTTAATAAAAACGTAGAATTAGCCCAGTGATATGTATATATAAGTGCAACCCGTATCTCAATAACTTGGACACACTTTTTGAATCCAATACCATTATTTTCATTTTTTATTTTAATTAAGTCTATATCAGGTACTCCTTTTTCCCCGAGTCGTCCTGTGGGCTCTGGAGATTTAAAGACAAAAAAAGAGATACAAGGGTCGTTTCGTTTTCAATCGAGTCGTTACCATATTAACGAGGGCACAAGAGCCACTTGTCGGCTTGTTGAACATTCCACTGAGAGTATTAATGAACAGCATAATCAAAAGGGGGACTCTGCATCAACCAACCGTTTCGCGTCCTCACCTTCTTCTCTTTGTCCAAGGAGTAGCAGCCAAAATTCCACTGGGAGTAGCAGCATCAACGCTCTCTGTAACAACATTCATAACCAATTTAAAGACAGTTCAGGCAGCATCAATAAGGTCAACAACGCCGCCATCAACTCCACTCATGCCACGAAAATAAAAAGGAAGCCCAGGATTTTGTTTTCACAGGTATTTTACATAATAGACAATCACCCGAAAAAATTGATAGTGATGAACGAGAAACAAAAGGAAATAAATGTCATTACGTTGGTATGTGTGTGATATCGTTGTCTTGACAAAAAAAGAGAGGAAACGATTACCCCAATCTACAAATAGTAGCTAAATCGACTCACGATTGAGAATGCCTGAAAGCATTGCATTGGTAGTTGGACAGGGGAATAAAAGGCGTCCATTAGCCACATTCAATCAGTTAGTCTTCCAAGTGCCAATTAGCACAACCGTAGCGATTTGCTTAAAGAAAACAAACATGTATTCAAGTACAGGGAAACTATAAGCGGCGCCCTAAAAGGAATGCATGATGATAAAACCTACATCTATGGTACTTACAATTTAATGAATGCTCCATTTCAATATTTGTTTAGCCTATAGTCCCTTGCGGTATATTTTCGATCCCACTTTCCTTGAACATGTAACATTAAGATGTGAATAGTGCTGACTATTCATGGCCGTGAATGTTGCCCTGATTTATTGACCAATTATTAATTTATCACGAACGCAATCCAATCAATAGTTTTTTTTCTCTGATTGGGCAAGTGACAAGTGAAACTTGTTTGTTTGTCAATTTTAATTCTTCCTTATATCCTTATTCAGCCTTTCATATTTACTCGGCACACACTAATATCTAGTCGATTGTCGAGTAGTTGGTGTTTCTTAATTTTGTAAAGTGTATGAAAAGGGTATAATTGTAGCCAGCAATTTTAGAATAGACTAATGGCAGGTTAATTTTTTTCTTGTTATCTTGCACAGTGTTTGCGTGGTAGCAAAATAGTTTGAATTGAAAAGAAAGGATGAAGAAATTTGACATAAAATAGAAATACCCATCTGCTGAGGCCGCTTTATTTTTTTGTAGACTTGTGCAGTTACCCTTCAGTCCTGCTAACAATGCTACCGCCGATATACCATGACGCTGCATTGTTATGAGAGTGTAGTGTGTCCGTTTCGTTGGCTTTACAATTGCAAGTAAACTTATCCTGTGGAATAATCCGTATTAGTTTGCGACACCTTATCGAGATATCTAGCGGTGTATTCGTAAACTTGGTTCCCAGAAAACAGCACAAAGAAACGAGTTTGTGAACTCGTAACGAGAGAGAGCTACATCCAGTTTTCCCCCTTTGTTGCGTTGTATTGTAGTTTTGCTTTGTTGTTATATAGTGACTTCCATAAAAGTCATACGATGCTTTCAGCAGCACACGAAGACTTTCATCGTATTTTTTACATTCCAATACTCAGCAAAGTAGAAACAATTTGGATCTGCTTTAAATGCTTGTATCAGAAACTGCATGTTATGCATAGATTGTTACCTTGCAGTGCATAACAGGACGCCAAAGATTAAAGTAACAAGTAGTACTGAATGCTAAATTTAAAAATGCATCGAGTGGTACCTGCTGTCTAGATCGCATGAACAGGATTTATTATTCCTTTTTGCCTGGCACATTTTCATTTGAAGTTACATAAAATAAAATAAAAAAATGACCAGCAATTGCTAATTTCTTACTTAGCTTTGCTTCGTACTTAAATGGGGTAATGTGATATTTCACATTAGCATTACATTAATCGCTTTTGGGTTGAATTTCAGCGATCAGGGCAGAGTATTCTGTTCTGCATTAACCTAAACTAAAATATACAGAAAGGTATGTATATCGGAATGCATTAGCATAAGATCTACGCCGTACCCCGTTTGCCAAAAAATATTTCCACACTTCTTTTTTATTAATGAGTTACAGTGTGAACGTCCTCCGTACAACGTAAGGACATGTCTCCACATTGAACTGTCTAGAGCAAATGTTTAACACTACGATGAACTTTTACTCAGATCAGGTTACATTGGTATGCAACTGCAATAAAAATTCAGCAATTTAATTTTTTATCTCTACTGCACTGTCCATTGACCCTACTTGTGAACATTACGCTGCTTAGTTCGATTAATGCGTTCAAATAACGGTAATATATGATAAAATGTGTACAGTAAAATTATAAACAGAACCATTCGGTCTTCCTCTCCTCTGACCCCTTGTAGGCTGCCATTACATTTAATCTTTTAAAAGTATTATTTGCTGACAGGATTAAATATACCTCTGACGAAATCCGTCAGGACATATTTAAATGGTTGAGATGTATAGACTAAAGGCTGGCTGAAATCTGTGATAAAATCTTAATTTGCCAGTGTTTTCAGTTATGAATGAACAATGCTATGAACATTTTTTGAAAGGTTCATCTTCAGCGGTTTCCTCTACGTCATCCTGCTTTTCGGAAGCTTGTGGTAGGGTTCCTCTATACTCGGCCGAACCGGACGACCCCCGTTATTATTTTCATGGTGGCATTGCTGCGCTTTCATCCACCAACTCGCTATTGCACCCTGTTTCATCGAATGCTTTTCATTCCACCACTGCTGCCGTTGTTGCAGAACCGAATAGCGACATAACATCGCTGACAAATTTAAGCTCTGTAGATGCGAATGAAGCGGGAGCAAGTTCGACCATGGTGTGTAGTAACTCATTGGGAATATTGAAAGAAAGTGGCTGCAACGACTTGGAGTTGCACAACAACCATACTCTTAATGTATCTGGAGGAGAGGAACGAGGAGGAAGCAGTGAGGCAATGCAGCAGCACCACAACAATTACATGCAAACATCGATAATTTGCCAGAAATCAACTGAGAGTAATGTGCCCTCTCAAAATAGAACGCAGCAAAAACATTTAGTAGTGAGATGTGAAGCTGATGAAAATACGGATGAGTACTCCTGCAACCTTCTTACCCCTACAATAGCAGTTGTGGCAGCCCAACCGCAACAACAATTTCCCGTACAACATTATCCTTCCAATAACTGATTTCTCTATGGGTTTGGGTGCGTGGATTATAAATGAACATCAACGAGAGAATTTAAATTAGTGGATAAAATCGCAAGCGCTGGAACAGTGTACTAATGGCCATCATCATAAGACAATCGTTAATGCTATTTTACATGTACTTTAGGTAATGTTCTTTTAAGAATATATTTAATTTAGATACCGTGTGCGTTTCTTCTCGTCATCCAGTTGCTTGTTTAACAAATTCGGAGTTTTGGACTAGGGAACCTCCGAAGTTTGCAATGAGAGAGACAGTTGTATAAATTCTGTTAAAGACTTGGGAATCAAAGCAAGTGATGCAACTTATTCATTGTAATATTGTGTTATTAAGTAAACCCTCAGTATAAATTTATAATAATAATGCAACATGTGTCCTCTCAAGACATCGTCTCAAAATTGGCATCTCTTATTTACTGATGTAACAGCTTTGGATGCGAATTTTAAGCAATTTATGACTATTTACAGAAATGTTCCGTTTTGTTAGCAATGCTATGATAAGCCATTGCACCACAAAAATGTCTATACGTCGCGGTTATAAATACGTGCTTGCGGTGCTAGGTATAGAAATATTATTTATGATTAGGACTAGGAAATATATGGTATGTGTATATATTGTATATAAATAGTTAAAACAAAATACATATACAAGTTAATATGGTTAAAAATTTAAACATGATATAAATACGGCATATTTACACTGTTTTGAATATATTTAAGTAGCTATAAAATCACGATATGCTTTCGTAATTAATAATTACAATTTGAAAATACTACTTAGACCCAGATGTTTAGTACATGTAATCTTTAAAATGTTAATGTAAGCGCTGTCAGTCGATGTTTAAAAGAGCTTTTACAATAGTGTATATAACTTTAATCAATGAATAACTATAGATTAGTCAAACAAACTGTCGCTATACTAAACGTGTGACAAAACAACCAAACAATAAAACGGTGTGTATTTTCTTGCTTCTATTGGTTACCGCGGTTTTCCCCTTCGGTGTATTCCCTCTTTTCCCGTTTTCCTTGCAGTTTACCAGCAACATACTCTAGGATTGTTAGCCAGAATGGCAATGGCAAACTCCCATACTTTTTCGTAGTGGTTAAGTTGACTACCAAATCTACCCTCTTAGGTTGACTAGGTTATCTTATACAATTGTGGTAACCGAAAAGGGTAAATGTGGCAGTGACAATCAAAATCCTGCACCATTCAACATAGTGACAACAAAATAGTGCCGATGTGGCAATGTAAATTTGGCGAATAAAAAAATCAGTCTGCAAAAGTGCAACCCGGATTTTTGATAGCTCAAATGGCAACTCAAGGGGTCTTAATCAAATGTGACCCAAAAGTTTACAATGTAAAAGTTTAAATAACCAACAAATAATTTTAGAGGCAATATGAGCTCAGCATTTTAAATTTAGGTTATTAGTTGCATGTAATTTCACTTATTTGAAATATATAAACTTAATAAATTAGTAAATGAGGGATTGATACGAAATAAAGAGAATATCTGTAGGAAGGCGTAAATTAAAAAGAACGTGAATTGTGTAATTTTTAAATACTACTGAATTTCTAGCAGTCTATACTATAGAGTTTTAAAGGTTTTTCTACATGTTAATAAGCCAAAAAATACAGCCATATCTGAAATTTTAGCATAGCAAATTATGGACACATCTCAATACACTGACGAGGGACACTGGGAGCCCGTATGTCAGGGATCGGCTTCATATTTGCATGTGGTAAAATGTCCTTATGGTTCTAAGACTCTATGCCAAGTCGGAAGTTACAACGCCGTATCGTTTTGAAAACATTTTTTTAAAATACCGTTTTTTCAAATTGGAAGAAATTGGCAGAAATTGGCATTTTATGAAAATCTTTATGGGATTTAACATTGCAAAGTGAAATGAAAGTAAGGGGGAACCTTACCTTCATTTGAAAAATGGTATTTTAAAAATATTTTTATAAACGCTAACCTTGTAAACCTTGGGGTTTCGACAAATGGCTCGTATTGACAATGGTGTTCATGTAAAGTAAAATATATCGTCGTCAGAAGCGCCTTCTAGCATAAACAGTAATTTCATAATAACTTTCATATGCTACCTCTGAGTAAAGATTTAGTAAAGAGGTATACCATTACCACATATACCTTAAACGTCTTGCACAATTTGACAGCCATTGGAAGACATTTGTGACCTCCAGAAGTAGCCAAAGGTCAAATATTGTTTCTGCTATCTATGTAATTATCATCCCTGCTTCCACACGTTACCTCCGAATAGAAATTGCCATAAAAACATCTTACCTCAGTGGAAAAGTTTGAAAAAGATTTTATTGCTTACGAAGATATTTCTTCCGCCGTCTGATTTTTCTGATGTGTCAATGAAAATGTATAACAATGATTATCATTAAACGCTGTTAGCGTAGCGTTTTTATGTTCTGGGACACGTAATTAATGATTTTTTAAAACAATTAATACACAAAATACAACTGTACACCCACGGAAAATGATAGGACATTATGTGCAACATTATAAGTTATAAATTATATGTGGTTTGTCATATAGGCATAGACAATTTTATTTGCCAAATTTGCATCAACATTTTTTCGGTTACCACACTTACAACTTTTGAAATAACATGCTTTGTATCTCCCTTTTTTGCTAGCCACGTTTTCATGGTATGCATTTTTGCTTGCCAGATTTACATGGCCTAAAAATGTGGTAGTCAAATTACTCACTGCACTATGTCAAAGTAGCGGATTTTGTTAATGTCCTAACTGACCAGTAGAATTTCAAAAAAAATCCGTCCGACGAACACTGTGATTGGATACGTTCAGCAAAATTTGACAATTCCGGAACTCTGAAATAACTGTTGCTCATCTAAATCTGATGCCCTCCCTAACCTACATCATGTTTGTATGTCATACAATTAACATAAACAACATGCAATTCTCATGGATACAGTAAAATGTCCACTCATGTTACCGAGACAATTTTGCCGCCATCTATAAAACTGTAAGTGTTAAGTGCGTGTACAATTTATTGTTCTGAAGACATCCTTTCACACAACTATCAATGGTGATAATCATCTATCAAAGATAGAACAGATAATTTGCTTTACATATTTATACCATGCCAGTGCGACAGATATGATATATGAACTATTTTACGTACTTTTAGTGGAAGCAATGCAAACTAGCACAAAAATCACATTATTATGAGACGAATATCTCATATTGATTTTACGTTGTCCGTCCATCTGTCTGTCCGTCCGTCTGTCCCTCCATCCGCGCAATATCTCGAGAACATAGGAATTTTGAAAATTCTGTTTTCGGGAGGTTATAGGGAATCATCGTCGCACGTGAACCTCCGCTTTTGGAGACTTTCGTCAAACCGGAAGTGGGTCAAAAGGTCAAAGGTGAAATTTTTTTAAATGAGACCCGGGGCTCAAAATTGGTGGAATGATACACTGGATCATGCTTATCCAGAATACAAGTTTGGTGCTTATCGGTCAAAGGGTTAAGGCACCAGAAGAGTTCAAAGGTCACCATGAACAGGTGGCGGTTTCTCCGGAACTAATAGGAATTTTGACATTCTGATTTCTGGGATTTATAATGGGTCAAAGACTCTTGCTTTACACAGACTTTGGAGTCTCAGGTCAAACCGGAAGTGGGTCAAATGGTAAAATGTCAAACCGGGGATAATCCCGATAATAATAAGATCCGGGGATCAAACTTGGTGCAATGATAGATTAGATCATGCTTATTCAGAATATCAAGCTTTTGGCTTATCGGTCAAAGGGTTTAGGCTCCAGAAGAGATCAAAAGTCAACACAAACAAGTAATCTTTTATAAGGAACCAAAAGGAATTTTGACATTCTATTTTCTGAAATCAATGGTGGTCAAAGTGTCTTGCTATACATAGACTCTGGAGTCTCAGGTCAAACCGGAAGTGGGTCAAAAGGGCAAATGTCAGACTTTAAAAAAAATAAGACTCGGGGCTCAAATTTGGTGGAATGAGCCATTAAAGCATGCTTATCGAGAATACCAAGTTTAGTGTATATCGGTCAAATGGTTTAGGCATTAGAGGAGGTCAAAGGTAATCATAGATTATTAGTCCTTTACCCTCCGCTTTGTGTAATCAATGATATACTTTAAAAGATTCATCTTTAATTCTGCATTACTTCGTCTCATATTTAAGTCCGTGTTTTAAGGGTTTATTAAATATTAGCGATACATAGCAACAAAAGACACGTATTGGAAGTGTTGATGTTGTCTGTTCATCCGGCCACCAACTCAGTTCTGAAACAAAAAAGATGTATTTATAAACTGGCTGCTAGAAACATTTAAAAGCTGTTTTGGCCTTTGGCATATGCCATTTTGCTTAACCTTACTTACGGTGTACGTTTATAGTTCAATCACATTCCAACACAGCGATTATAGTTTGTTATGAAACGGTATCCTGTTGGTGTTACAGCGAATTACACTGGGTACTAAAATATAAACTAACAATTAAGGGATCTTTAACAACATTAACGGCTTTCGACTTACAATTTATAGTAAAATTCACATTCGAATGAATGTCAAAAATATTTTGAGACCGCATGTCGGCGTAAAACAACAAATAGCAGCCACGAGCTGATAAGGTAACCTTGACCAGAGGCAAACCTGACCCCCTTAGGTTCTATTGCTGACCCCTATGCCCGGGTGGCATAGGGGGTCATTTCCCCCCCCTAGAATTTGAATATTTACATTAAAAATAGAACAAGCACTATATAAAACAGGATAAAAAGTGCATTTGCACCCCTGGCGTCGGTCCTGGGTACGCCACTGACCTTGACAACTTGGAGCATGAAATGAACGAATTTTACTTTACGTCAAGCGTCGGCGGGGCCCTAAGATCCCGTTGCTATCTGGGGACCCGGTATCCCGTGGTCTCGGAGTCCCGATATTCCATGGTGTTTGAATCTAACCCAGTAATACTACATGCCTTATTCCTTCGCCGTACTATTGTCTTTCTTTTATGCTTTATGTAATGCAAATTTATGAACTATGAACTAAGGCGTTTATATGTATCAAAATTGCTTTGAAAAAATCCCATTCAATACATGTATCTCAATACTGCTGACAGGGATATGTGACCGCGAGATGATGTACCAATTATTTTCACAGGAACGCCCATAAGTTAAGAATGATTACATGAATTAAACGGAAATCAAGTCCGAATAATTATAACTATTATAAGTCGATCGGACACAATTGACTAGTCTGTGTTACGAATGATTACTTCAGAACGAACGGTCCGACCGCAGCGCTACTTTTCAATATACGTTATTAACACTTGCACGTTGTATGGTATAGTTTTTTTCTGAAGAAAATTATATGATGGGTATGTGTAAACCGCGTACGGAAAACGAGCTCGAACGAAGCACTCGTTCGTGCTTTTTTCTGTAGTTTCATGATTTCAAGTATTAGGTATGTTATCTTGCATTAGAACAGTAAATTTGTAATGCTTCACTCAAAAATCAGAGATTGAGACGCTTCTTCCTTGTACATGACACACAAGTACAACGTTTCCTTCCTTGAATTGAATGTACATGTGAGGTGAAAGAAACGGCTGAGCTTTTGGTGAGATGATCAAGGAATCTTAGAATTGTGACGCTTTAGCTGCTTTTATACAGCATGGAACACACACGGTCACAATAGAGATTGGTTTGGCAACCCATTCAAGCCACTCCCTTGGTACCACCTTATTGCATATATGAGCTTATAACAAGTAAGGGAGAACGGATGAATTTCACATTTTATCGTGGATGATATGAAGATAATGTCATGCTTCTTCCTTTCCATGGTGCTGGTCGCACTTGTTTTGAATTTTTGTGTGAATAAAAATCACTCATTCAATTTGTCAGCATATCAGTATGCTGCTGTTTTATTAGGTAAATAGAAGTCTACTTATAACACTTGCACAGATACTTGTACGTGTAGGACTCGTATTATTTTAGAACGGTGGAGAATCGATTTGTCAGTAGATGTGGATGATCCACAGAAAGCTAACGAAATTGAGCACTCCAAATCCGACAGTTACCCTTACCACAAGCATCGAGAATACTCTCCGCTTTTCTGCTTATTTTTAACCAACGTAATGTAATTAGACACGATGACGAACAAGGCTACGGTGGCGTGAGTTTTTATTTCTCTCATTAACAACACTCGATACCCTATCAATACAGTAAGCCTAATGTAAGTAAAGTATAATTGGATATATGTAATATCGTGACAGTGAATAGTTTTGTTATTATAAATTGATAGAATAAATTGTAAACAGTATTTGGTTCTTTCGGTGTATTTATGTGAGTATCTTATCAATCCTAGAGTAATTACGTGAGGGTAGGAGAGATAAGTGAAGATAGGTTGTGTTTTCTCGTAATTTAGTATTTCTGTGCAATAATAAGCATGTTGTAGTACAGTATACGTGTGGGAAAACCTCTGAGTTTGTCATAATTTTGAAATTGCGAAGCTGCATCCTGAAATTAACATAATATCAATAAAAACAGTTCTGCGATATTTATTTGCCCGCAGAGAGAACATTTTTAATTGTCAAAGTAAGCTCTCATGGAGTTAAACATGTCAGGAAATAAACCTGATGACGCTCCAACCACCGCATTTTCAATTCAGAGTATTTTAAGCAACAAACAATTGGACGGTGTTTGGGGAGCGCTTTTGTCAACATCCAGCAGTAACTGTGAAGATGCTTCGGATTACCCTGATCCTAGTCTCATCACCGCCTCCAGCCTAACTCGAGTTCATCGTCACTTTGAGTGGGACAGTGAAGCTTTGGATATGAGAATGAAAAGTCATTTAAAAGGTACGTGTCGCTTATGTTGTTGTAATTATCACATTTTAATTCAATTGATGAGATGTGAGATCCAAGTTTAAAGTATGAAGTGACGGTGTGCCGTGTCAGTATTTGTCCTGTCGAACTTTGTGGAGAAGGCGAAAGTGCAAAGCATTATTTTGAATAATTGAAGAAAGTGCAATTGTCATACATGTTGGTAATCTACATAAAACCGGTGTTAGCTTGTTAGTTAGCGTGTATATTAGTTTCCACATTAATAAAGTGGCAAAAGATAATTTCAGCTACAAAACTGACATTTGCATATTATCCGATTCGCCTATTATTCTTAAAGTTGTTTTGAGATCAACTGATTCGAAGACTTGAACCAAATGCCGGCGCCATGTAGATATTTTTCTTTTTGTGAACCTAACCCTGTAAGATATTTTTAACAAATATATACATTAGAACATGTTACACTGTCGTAAAAACAATTCCTATGTATGAGCGCAAAAATTGCACAGAAATATAAACTTGCAGTTTCCTAAATAAAAATGAAAGGAGCCGGGGTAAAGTGAAACAAGCCCCCCCTCCACCCATGACTTTCTGCATTAACTCAAAGTTGTTGCTTACAATTGCAATTAGCGTCCACAGTTGTTGTTTCTACGTCATCAAAAAAGGAATCACGTAACCAAATTTATTACATATAATTAATGCAAATAAATAGAGTTGCGTTTCGACTTGCGAGGTGTAAAGTGGCACTCTGCCATCCAATTACGGAAATACGGATTCCGGAATCAATGTGAATATTACAAGCTGTAAGATTCAGATAATCATTGTGCCACTTTATACCTTATTTCACCACGCCCAACAAATTTCCACAGTTCCACAGGGGGCATTGATGAGTTTCTAATGTCTGGCCTTATAGACTTGTCCGTTGCGAGAGAAAGGCGTTCAACCTGCTCTCATTTTCGTTCCTGCATATGGGTCAGACAGAGATTAGTCTTCATGACTCTATATCTTTTGAGATAGGCACAGTGACGAGTGTCTTTAATTATTTCGTTAAAATACCGTTCGTTTTAGCGAAGAAGAGAAGCGTCGCAATCATCCATAATTGCATTAACAGGCTTACAAGTTTTTAGTTAGTAACGATGCGCGATGGTGCAATGATCTGGTTAATGCATTATTATTATTATTCTGATATTTAAGTCTGTAATTAAGGGCTTTTTTGACAAAGTTATAAAACATTAGAAATTTATTTTCCAAATTTCCAATGGCAATATTGTCTACCTACTGCTACCACTCGAAGTTGCAAACATCTTGCATTAAAAAACTCTATCCTGCTGGCCTACCAAACTCATTTATCATCTTGGTTAAATTTGCTGAAGTAAATATTTAATGCAATGCAATTGACCAAAGGCTCATGGGGATCGACTGGAGAAAGCTTGTCAAGTTATAATACAAAGAAGAATTGTGCAAGATTCTGGCGCCCTAGCACAGTTGAATTCACACGAATTGAATTCATAAAACCATTTATAATATTCTAACAGAAATAGGCCATAGGCCAATAAACGTTTTCATGAGTTTTGTCAAAAATGATGTTTTATTTTACTTTATTCCAATGTCATTAAAGCGTAACAAAATTATAGTTTTTTATTTCAATCACGTTACATGAAACAACCCCTACCATATTTTAAGCATTACGTTGCCACGACGACTTGCATCATTTATGTAGTTACCAATTGTATGAACATAAGTAATTTCTTTCGTCGATTAAATACTGCGGTACATCAATGATACACTACATGCCAGTGCTCTTACTAACAGTAAGTTTTTTTATTTTAATTGAAACAGAAAGCAATGGAGAAATGAAACCACGGAAGAAACGATCTCGTGCTGCATTCTCTCACGCGCAGGTTAATATGATACGTTATATCATTTCTTGTGTCTTTTTATTATTCATTTTATAAATACATTAAAAAATCATCCCTGCTGTACAAAAGTTATGTTAAGGAAGTACTTTTCTTAGGTTAATATGATACGTTGTATCATTTCTTGTGTCTTTTTATTATTCATTTTATAAATACATTAAAAAATCATCCCTGCTGTACAAAAGTTATGTTAAGGAAGTACTTTTCTTTCCGTAACTTTTTTCTATGAATTTCTTTGAACAATATATATAGAATATATGCAATATACACCCCTTTCCTTTTAATACACCTATAACTAAATGGTTTAACAGTTGAAACTGTCATTGTTCCATTTGCCATGGTGAAGAGTGAAATGCTGTTATTGGTACGTTTTTTTATCTGTATACTAATAAAGGTTTACGAG
Organism: Callyntrura sp. NNG-2020; assembly: GCA_027744055.1. Taxonomy (NCBI): domain Eukaryota; kingdom Metazoa; phylum Arthropoda; class Collembola; order Entomobryomorpha; family Paronellidae; genus Callyntrura; species Callyntrura sp. NNG-2020. The sequence goes on from JAHZNE010005299.1 coordinate 22,773, forward strand.
TTGGAACGAAGATTTGGACACCAAAGGTATTTATCTGGACCGGAAAGAGCCGAGCTCGCTCAAGCTCTGAAACTGACAGAAACTCAAGTAAGTTGAAACGTAGTGTTTCTTTTATTATTATCGCAGAGAAGTGAAAAGTGATATATGACGTTGATTGAAAGAGCGCACACATTCATTCGTTAGAGACAGACTTCATCTCCTTAGCGTTTTTCCTTGTTGATGTAATATTATTAACTCTTATTTCTTTACTTTGTAACTTGACGAGCGTAAAATAGAGCAAGTGCACCAAACATGAAGAGCACAATTAACAAGCTCTCTACCGGTCTGTTGTCAGTTTAACTGGATTTGTAGAATATTCTCCTGTAAGGCTGTTGCTTAAAAATAGTGGAGTAGAGAGAAGCAATAATGTTCGTAGCATCCTCAGTGCTTGCTGTATATCGCAAGTATCGCAACAGTAGCAGGGCTTTCCTTTTCGCCGTCTGTTAATAAAATGCCTCAAAGTAAACAAGCAAAGATGAGCCAGATGTATTTCATGTATGCCTAATTGAACAGATGGATTTTAGATTTAAGGCTCAAGTTCCGTTTGTGTAAATATTGATGAAGATATTTTCTGTTGAATGTTATTATCCTCGTTCCATTCGCATTTATATGTATTTGCTTTTTCACTTTTCTCTCAATTTTCTTACAAAACCATGTTATGCTGCGGAACATCCTTGTCCGTGTGTGTATATCTATAAACCTCAGCAGTGACGTCAGATTCTGCTGAGGAAAAACACTTAAGTTTGAATGTTGAAAAGACGCCATGAGGTTTTATTGCTTTACCACACCACGGGATTCCAAAAACCGTTAACAATCGATATTTAAGACAACAGCATTAAAAATGTTTTTCACAAAGTGGAATTTCACACGCGATAATTATGCAATTCCACACTTTTTTTATGTAAAATTATCCTGTAAGGGCCCCCATCTTTTGAAGTCTGCCAGAATTCAATTCATGAGATTTTCAAGAATGATAAAAGAAAATAACAGAATCCAATCAATTTTTTTAGGTCAAAATATGGTTCCAAAACCGACGGTATAAAACCAAACGAAAATTCCAACAGGACATAACATCTCCCTGCCATGTTCCACAACCACGGAAAGTGGCTGTCAAAATTCTGATGAAGGATGACAAGGTATTTGCTATATAATCTTGAATGCTATAATTATTATAATGATGCCAACATTTAACTCAAATAAGCGAGGTCAAAAGTTTATACTTTTACGCCGTGGAATACTCGAATTGTACGAGCAATTTCCTATATACACAAATACACAATATCCGTATAGTAAAGATGTATGAAAATATAAGTTGTTCTAAAATTACGTCTCGTCGTCATTTGGGGGAAGATACGCATGCTTGTATGTGTATACAAAGATATTGTGTTCCCTCCGTCTTCTCACTAACAATAAAACTGACTGACAGGCACATGTAATTGACCTGGTTGAAGTTTATTTATTTATTGTGCCGATTCCATAAAAATCTGATGCTATTTATCCTTTTTATAGGTTGTTTACAATAAAGATGAAATAAAGCCTTATCTAAACCCCACTAATCTGCTTTTCAACACCCTCTATGCGTATCACTGTTGGCCAACCAACCGCTGAACACCCACTCAAAGCAACTCATCTCCCTCAGCCCACACACATCGTCTCGTTGGCTTCAATCTCAATGCAAATATTCGTTATATATGTAATAAATTATTACGTAGCAAAAACACTTGTCCTATTACTCAGTCAACCTATTATTGCTTAAATATTTTAGTTAATGACACTTGTCCTACTACTCAGTCAACCTATTATTGCTTAAATATTTTAGTTAATGCTAATATAAACTTAAGAAAACAATCTCTGTTGTGCTCGAAGGTCCGATAAAACATGTCAACTAATCCTATTCAATTATCAAAATTTACTAATGTGTCGTTAGTTACTAGTCTGGAAGGATTATCTTTTGAAAAGCCTTTTTTAATCATTCATAGTTATCTTTCTGTATAACTTGGATTATCCATATCGACATGCCCGTTATGGTAAGAAAAAACATGTCTGGTCATTTTTGTAAGTGTGCAGTAAACATGCACTTAGCAATTTGTTACAACCTATATAATATATAGTAAGTTGGACACGATTAAAATATTTTTAAATAATAAAGTATGCTGTACACGTTAAATGCCGGCTCTACATATATGTTTTATAATGCAATCCGCTCATATTAGCTCAACGTCATCATCACTTGGAAATTATTGGCATAACAAATTCGGTCTATCAATGTAATGAGATTTCTGGCATTGCAATTTACAAAATGGATCAAATACATTACACGTTTATACTTTCCTCGCTGAGGATAATAATAATAATAAAACACTTTTAGGTATTTTGAGAAGACAGAAAATGAATTAATGCTAAAAGGAACGTTTTTCTCTTAGGAACTTTCACGTTGTTATTTGAAGCAATATGTGCTCAACATTTCTAGCCAAGCGCCAACATCTACATCCTGCCTGGTACTACCTGCCACGACCTTTTCAACGTGTAAAAAAGTATCCAGCCACACGTGCCTTCCCCGTGCACAAGACCCATTCTTCATTTGTCTGTATTGATATTGATAGATATTATTATGTTTAGCTTGCTTACAACTTCCGAGGTGTTCTATCATTTTTCATATTGATACGATGCACAAGGACATTAAATGTTACACCTTTATTGCAAGTGCGCTTTGTATTTGTAACAAGTTGTACCACAACAACACAACCACCGCGCCACGTACTGAACATTCTACCCTATCATCTCGAAACCCACTATCACCCTATCACCCATCTAGGTATGTAAATGCACGTTGTGATGTTTACGACCCTGTATTTTGCTGAGATTATGTATCCACTCCACTCACCTTTCCATACCACCTTCTACGGTAATCAAGGCAGAAGTGTGACATTTTATTTTCTGTGTAAATTAAATTCTGATGACAGTAAAATTGATTCGAGTGAGAAGGACGTTGAGTGTGAGAGTTAAGACTTGCATCATGTACTTTCACTATCTATAATTAACTTAATGGATTTCATTTGTGTTTAGATCATTGTGACGATGATGATGATGATAAATGTATTAAAACGCTTTCCAGCACGTGGCTTAACTCCCTCTCCTCCTTGCTTTCTCACGTGTCCATTTAACTTCCTTTTTATTGATTTACTTTTCAAAATATGTTATGACTGGATATGTATAAATATTATTGCAACTCTTCTTCATGACCAGCAAAGGACTGTTTCCGAAATATCCCTTTCTTAGAAGCTCAATCAACACAGTTCTGAGTACAATCTGCTTTTCATGTCTGCATGTAAAAAAATATAACGAGATGTGAATATTGGATTAAGTAAAATTATAAGACAGCTATAATGTGGAACGTGGGTGCCCAGTAAAGAGTAAAATACTGTTTGGTACCGTTTTACTGTAAATGTCTTTCATTGTAGAAACAGAGTACATTGCAACTTGCCCTCATATTGTAAAATGATCTATTTGTGTTGACTGAAAAAGCACAGCCGTTTGTTATATGATAGAGTATATTTTCCGTTTCCCTATATGTCCCCGAATCACCCGTATCCTACATCCCACAAAGCATCTTCTCCGTTTAAGTCAAAATGACACTAACACGACGATGGTTTGAAGTCAAGTGAACTTTTCTTTCATTCCTATTCCGGCCCTCTCCTTTAGTGCACGTATTTATGCCTCTCATTCTCATATTGTATGATAGACGAAAAAAGTCTTGTTTTCCGAGATATATGAAATTGAGAAAAATCACTCTTGCCTTCCAAAGGATTATGATACTATTATGGCGTTGCTTTTCCTGCTGGGCTTCAGTACTCTACTTTTCCTGTTTATTTATGTCCAATAAGGATAAACGCTTAAGGCTTTGGCATCATAACCATAACATTCATAGACAAGCTGAAGCTGAAACTAACATTAGTAAACGGATATGAAAATAGAATATTCCATAGGAAACAATATGTATTTTATGTACGTCGGGACAAGTAAAAAATCAATTGAACAGATGGAAATGCATTTAAAATCTCGGGATTTCTGTCTTTATTGATTCTCATTCTTACTATCTGTAAGACCGACCCTAACATAATACTACGTTGGCATTCTGTATTACGAAGTCACTTATCGATATCATCATCTTTTTCGTTGTCAGTACGTTCGTTTATCCGTCCTTGCGATATCTCGAGAATGAAAACAATGAAAAATGTTCATACTGAAATACAATATGTCCAAAGAACAGAAATGCCCCAAAACGATCAAAGGTCAAGTTTTGTCACTTGTAACTCGTAAAGGGATAGGAATTCTGATAATAATACTATGATTTTAGTTTTTAGGAATTCATAATTGGAGACCTCTAGTTGTTAAGTTCCTATTTTGGTGTCCAGAGCAACAGTGGACAAAATTTCCAAAAATCCAAGCTTCCCTTGTTCGTACCTATGACATAAAGACATAAGTTATAAATAACTAAATAATATCTACGAACACCGAACTTAATCTTAACTTGGGTATCCTTCCGGTGCCCTGATTTAATTCATACGGGCTGAGATGCACTTTCAGGTTCAATCGAGTTCAGTTTGCATAGCAAAACCTAATCTAACATATTATAATATTAAATTTATTAAACTCACTTGATTAAACTTAAAAGTGCAATACAACAATTCGTTGAAAACGCCAATACATTTGCTTTCCCTACTACTAATATAAAATACATAAAACCGGACAAATCTGTCATCATTAAATTGTCGTCCAAGGTTAAGTAAGGTAACCATTTGGTAAGTACACTCCTGGTGACTTGTATCCTACCAGCCACTGTATAAACGTGTTAAGTATAAGAGAGAATAAAGGAATTTTCTTTTCCATTAAATAAGTGCTTGATATGTTCAGAGAACTAGCACAGAACTCAATATTATATTTCCCATAGTTTTATCGCTGTGTTGGGTTTTGCTCCCTCTCTTAGAACCAGGGGCCGGATTTCATCTATCTTTTGTGTAACAATAAACGTTACACAGTTAATCTGTTAGGACTATGTTGTGCTTGTAGCATAGTTGGAATTATTAAAGAAATATGACAGCATTTACAAAGGCGCTCTGACTGACTGGATATCTATGTAATTGTGTTTTCATATAGGAGTTTTCGGTTTTTGCTCCGCCGCAATGGCATTTATTATTCATCACCGCACGTACATGGTCGTAATGTTCAAAGTACGAATGGATTGTGCCAGAAATCATTTCCACCAAATTTGTATCATCCCTTGATTGCTGGAACTCGTATCTTCCTGGATAGTGTAAGAAACTCTTGCCTAGAAAGCAGTCTCGGAAACAAGGATATCTTTAAAAAAGAGTGTAACTCATTGTACGAAGAAACCACGTAATAATCTTTCAACAGCCATTTCATCTCCCTTCCAAGTTGTTCCTATCTTTCACAGCCTAACAATTAGAGATGTTTTACGCATGAACTCCATTCAGACCTATATTTACCCTTAGATGAATGAAGGAACGTACCAGTGATGCACAGCTTACCAACGTCGGTGCGTGGATTGGGGACCAGCATGCTTCAATTTCTTTCTCAAAAACCATTCAACCTTGCTAAATCTTTATTACCCCACCGTAATCAGCTATCAGCTTCAAGTGACATTATTTTCTACATTCACATTTATGATTACTCGAATGCCAACAAAATTAACTGTACCATAAATAAAATGTGATGATAATAATACAGTGCACAAAACATATTATACATACATGTCATGTGCCATGTCACATGTATAATTCGAACAAAAAAATTCTATTTGTCCTGTCGCACATCCGTTCCATTTACTGATAGCTGACAAGTTTTAAATTTTGGGATTTTGTTTCTTATCGATTAATTCCTAGCTAGACAGCCTGGTTCTGTTGAAGTACATTTTCAATCCCCCTATCCTCCTAAAGCTGCTACTTCCCGAAGAGTATTTTATTCAATGATAGATCGTTACCCTTCTGTTATTAATTGCTTGTTGTGAGACAAGAGAAGAATATAAAATAAGTGCAATACCTACGCAACTTTCTGCAATAAAATGAACATGATTCAAGCGATATATTTTTACATTCCCATAATTTTTGCAAAGGCAAATGTCAAAATGAAAAGTTCCTCCATTTCATACTATTGTGCATAATTGAACGTGTAATCGGTCAAATTCCAACACTCTTTTCCCCGGGACCCACTGTTCATTCCGACGGGGGACGAGTCCGAGACGAATTCTGTCCGTCCGTCCGTTCGTCCGGAATTTTGAAATTCTGTTTTCGGGAGGTTATAGGGAATCATCGTCGCATGTGAACCTCCGCTTTTGGAG
>JAHZNE010005300.1:0-15611 GCA_027744055.1 Callyntrura sp. NNG-2020
GTGAAAATGGAGGAGGGCGTGGTCAAGGTGAAAATGGAGGAGGGCGTGGTCAAGGTGAAAATGGAAGAGGGCGGGGTGGAAGAGGAAAGGGAGGTTATCGGGGAGGTTACCGAGGAATAGAAAAACGCTGTTTTAATTGCAATTAAAGCTTACTGAATAAAATAAGGAATGTGGACGGCCGTACTATGGTCGCCGAAAATGAATCATGAACGAGTAAAAATTGGTCGTTTTTTTAACCTAACACTATTGTGACGTTCCCACTAAATGTTTTTAAAATTTCCCGCTCTCGGTTTTAAATTGACATGTTCCCTTTCTCTGTAAAATCCTAAAATGCTGTTTAAGAACTCAATTTATAAAAATAAAAATAATGAGATAATGAGATAACACATTGTATGGCTCTGGATTTCAATTGACAACTTTCAAGAGAAATTGCTTATAATTCTTATATACTCAACACTTCTATTTCCGCAATTTCTGCGTTATTGGGAGGAAAAAGTTATTTGACCCTTGAGAAGTTCCGAAAGATGCCCTTATTATGCTTTTTTGTATGGAATTATAAATAGAATGCATTTCTCCCGTATGATGCAAATACAATGCTAAGATATTTACCTTCACACTTCCATAAACTGGCCCAAATTAAAAGCGAAATGCATAATAGTTTGGTTATAAGCGACAATGCATCCTTTTTGAGAGCTCAAAGAAGGAAGGACAAGGAAATAGAAAAGTGTGAAAAAAATATACTTCAGCTAAAGAAGGATAACATTGCACCGGTTTTCGTTTTGTGGCGGTCCTTGTCTTTCCTTAAAGACACTTGGTCTACAGCAGAGTAGATTGGGTTTGGCCGATGAGACTGACACTTGTAGAAACTCACCGTTTATTCTTTGCTTTTCACTTGGAGAGTGACCATCTATACGGGGAGCCCGGAAAATTTAAAAAAATAAATAAAATTTTAATGTTTTGTAGTAATCAAGTTCCTTTCGGTTACCATGACTACCGAGAAGTGTCCTTTACTCAAACTTGACACCCACAATTTTTGGGAGTGGAAGCGTGCCCTAACCATATTTTTGAGCAGTCAACCGGATGCATCGTTGCTCCATATTGGAGGGGGCGCTTTAAGTCACCCTATCCCCCTTGACGATGACTCTGCGTTTGCGGTGGAATGGAGAGCTGACGAAGTTCGGGTGCAGAACGTGATTTTTAGCACTTTGAGTGATTGGCAGATTCGGGGTCTGGACGACTCTTTTGAAACCGCGAAACAGCTTTTTGACCAATTGAAAGCCAAGTATGGCAGGGGTACTCCGTACGTCAGGGAATCGTACTTGCGACGATTTTGGTGTTATGACCTGGAGGAAGGCGGCTCGCCGGTGGGAGCTTACAAATACTTGGAAGAGCTACGGGATATGATAGCCGAAATGGGGGAGGTTATCAGTGACGAGCACCTGGTGGACAAAATTATTGACGCACTGCCCTACAACAAGTATGCATTCTTCATTGAGGCGTGGTACAGCGTAGCGGAAAAGGAAAAGACAATGAAAAATCTACGAGCACGCCTGGAAAACATGGAGCGACGACAGGAAGAGGATAAGGCAACGGGCACTTCTGATAACAGCAACCGACGGGGGCGGGGCCGGGGCAACAGGGGGCAAGGGCGGGGCGGAAGGGGGAATCGTGGATTTCGCGGACAGTAAAACAGATTTAATTCCCATCCTTGCTCCCATTTAGTAAGAGACTGCAGTTAACACGTGGAAAGAATCTAAAACCAAGATTGGTGATATCGTAATATGTAATCATTTTGTTGTTGTATTTTCACGTTTTGAAAATAAAAATTAAATTTTTAAACAAACATGTTCTTATGGAGATATATATTACTTGTGACAGTAACTACAACTGCAGTTCATAAACAGTGCTATACATTAGTTATGAGGCGAACATTGGAATTTATATGAACACTTTTATGATGTAAGTTATCAATTTGCGAGTGTTGAAAGCGACATGAATTCTTTTTAAAAAGTCCGTCCCAAAAGTCCCACTTAAAAGTATTCAATATTGCCAGATCTAGCAGTTTTTTTATATGCAGTTTCGACAATACAATTTTAATTTTAAAATATTGCAAGTGCATAATGATGGGTTTCATTCCATTTAAATTACGATATATATTTTTTTTTTAATTTTCCTCTAAGTTTCGACAATACAATTTTAATTTTAAAATATTGCAAGTGCATAATGATGGGTTTCATTCCATTTAAATTACGATATATATTTTTTTTTAATTTTCCTCTGAACAAGTTAGCAGTGGATTATCTAAATTCCCGGTCTGTAATCTTTGTAAAGGTGCCAAGTTTAAAAAAAAATAGTTCCATTCACATATATACCAAATTGTTATCTGTGTATTGAATTTGAGTGTGCTGCATGTAAGAATTCAAAGTTTTAAAAAATAGTTTCAATTTTTTCCACCACTGGGCGCTCCAGTCATGTCATTTTTCATATATATTAAAAACCCTCATGTCATGATTGCGAGTTGAATTTTGAAAGCCCATTAAAATAGGACTTAACCTGTAGAATTGAGAAGGAAAGTAAAATGTTCTTACAAAAACGCCCTCTAGGGGCCAACGGGATCAATCAGGTCAATCTTGGTAGAGTCATTTATCTATCCAACATATTCGAAAAATGAGCCAACTAATCCCACCTAATTTTTACCCCTCCTGTTACATCTGGGGAGTTGACCCCCAAAACAATATTTTATTATTATCCCATAAGAATTACGCCAAGATACTGACGCGACCTACCGACCTGCAAAAATGAATTACAAAATTCCCCTTCTTTCAAGAGTTCATAGAGTCTACGGCCGGATGGCCGGATGTCATAAGGAAAATCTATACACTACCAGTAGGCGGGTTTGTATATATAATTATTTTCAAATATAAAATCCGACATGTTGCAGTGACCAGTTTCAGACAATATTATTTCTTGTTTCCTAAAAACAAGTTCATACTCTTATGAAATGATTTCAAAGGGAATTCAACATCTGTGGTAATTGGATTTGGGGCAAGCGCTCTACGGTGGACCGGAGTGGTAGCACTACAGTATACATCAGCTGTCGTAGCATTGCAAAATAGATTGCCACTCCACTCTCCCCAATTCCACTTCCTCTTCCCTTGATAATTACTGAGATAATTGACAAAATAATGTCAATCCATCAGGCCTCTAGTGAAACAATAAAAAGAATGATGGGGGCTACCAGCGATGGACTTTGTTTAATTTGTCATTCCCAAACGCCTTCTGCCGTGGACACCTGTCATCTTAATTATTTTCACCCGTTGAATCCTCCGCTCTTATCAAAGGACCTGGCTACTTACTTCCTGTTGAGACGCATTTTTAAATTGAGTCGGGAAGAGTTACAAAATTATTTAAAGCACTGCCCCTGCCCCGGAGAATGGGTGAGAGTTTGCTCAAGTTGTACCGACAATTACATTGAGAAATGCACCAAAATTTTTGTGGAGCTGCTGGATGTCAAGAGAAGATTCCGAGCGGCACGAAACGAGATTATTGAGGCAGTGAAAACATCCGTGGAAAATGAGCCAGAGTTCTTGCCCGACTCTTTTACCCTCGACATTAGTGGAGAAATTCGGCGATTCGTCGCACAGAGTGAGAATGATACCTAAAATATTAATTTAATTAATCAATTTATAATTATCACCCGTCACCACTAATTCTTAATTGTGCACCTCAACTCAATAATATTTTTTAGGTGAAAAAGAACTGGAGCCAGATCACTCGATCGGCGATTTGAGAGCCACAGATTGGATTCTGCATCATTCGAAAATTTGGAAGGACAACAGTTCCCCCCTTGAGAAGATGGAGGAGGATGTTACTAACGACGAAATTAAAGTGGAGCTTCCAGAGGAGCAAATTACAAATCAGGGAGACGACGTAGACAATATGGAGGATCACTTCGAGAAGGCATCGAGTAACGAGTCTGAAAAAGATAATTCAGGGGATGACGATTGGAGTGAGGGACTGTTCGAGAGTGAAGATGGTAGTACTGATGACGATGATGATGATGAAGAACATTCGCCCTCAAGTCCTGTTGAGGAAATTGTGGCAGCCGTCCCACCCGCAGCAAAATACAAGGGAACCTCCAAAAGGAAAGCAGCGACCCCAAGAAAAGCTCGGCCACCAAAGAAACCAAAAGTGAAGCCGACAGAATTTTTTTGCGATGAATGTCCCAAGGTGTGCCCGACTCGGAAAAGCTTACACTACCACAAAAAGGGTTGTCACGGAAGCTTTCGCTTTTGCTCCGTGGAGGGGTGCGAGTATAAAAGCAGAAGGCAAGAGGAAGTTACCAACCACTGGAGACGTCATCACGGCACGGCAGCCCACCTGGAAAGACTAACTTGTCCCACGTGCAACAAAATATTTTCCAAAACATCCCACCTCTATAATCATATGAACACCAAACACAGGGAGACTCCCGCCTTCAAGTGTGACCAGCAACAGTGCGAGAAGACGTTTAACGACAAGATTAATTTCCTTAATCATTTGGCACAAGTGCACCAGGTGAAGGAGTACCAGAGATATCCCTGTGAGCATGAAGGATGTGATTTAAAGTTTTACCAAAAATGCCTCCTTCGCCTGCATGAAAAAACCCACGAAACTAAAATACGAATCCGAAAGGAAAAAAAGCTTACCGGTTTCCCGTGTGACCTCTGCAGTAAAACGTTCAAGACGGAACGCTCCTTACAGCGTCATGTCGACAAACATGAGGTTCCGGGAGAGAAGGCCCCGTCGGAGCGATTTTTTCAATGCGATCAGTGCCCCAAGACATTTACCGACTCGAAAAAGTTCGGGATCCACAAAACCACCCACCGCATAACTAAACGTTCTAGGGAGACGACTCCCATCCAGTGCTCGGATTCGGAATGCGATTTTAAAACCCGGATCCCATCCGTCCTTAAAATCCACAAAAGACGGTATCACCACGGGAGTGAGGCTGACTTTGAAGGGCTAACGTGTCCCACCTGCCACAAAAGGGTCACTTCTCTCTTCAACTTGGTTAGTCACGTATCCCGCCGTCATGCCCGGACGGAGGGGGCCCTTAGATGTGATTTTTGTGAAGAGACGCCTGAAGACGAAACCTCCTTGCGAACGCACTTGGCTGAAGTACACCACCTGAACGAGTTCCAGGAGCACTCCTGTATCTTGGCGCGCTGTGGGCAAACCTTTTACACAGAGTGTCTGTTGGAGCTGCACAGACAAGGCCACTACAAAGTGCTTCACTGCCACATTTGCGACAAGAAGTGTGGATCCTTAAAACTGTGGAGTTTTCATTTGAAGAGACATGGCCGACTTAAAACCACCATCGCCACCTTCCCGTGTAACCTCTGTTCTGTGGCGTTTACCAGTATGGATGGTTTAGAGTGTCACCGGAAGTTGAAGCATGGGATGGCACCCGACAACGTTCCACAACCCCCGGTGTCCCTGTCAACAGCGCCGGGTGTGACCTTGGATGGGAAGATTACGTTTCCCTGTCCGCAGGAAGGCTGCTCCACCAGGGTATCCTGCTACAACGAGTACCAGGTGCATAGACAAGTGCACTATGATCCAAAGTCCCTCCCGAGCAAGACCTGCCCAGAGTGCGGAAAGGTTTTCAAGTTTTACTACAAGTTGCAATCCCACATGCTGAAGGTACACCACCAAGCGAGCTCGCACATTTGCGAACTGTGTGGGAAGGATTTGGTCAACCCAGTGGAGTTGAGGTGTCATAAGGTGCACGCGCATTTCATTTGCGCGACAAAAGACTGTAATTTCCAGGGTGCGGACCTGGCAGACGTGTGGAAGCATCAGAAGGAGCTTCATGGGAAGGAGGTGGGAGCGTGGGCGTGTGACCAGTGCGGGAAGCTTTTCAAGTTCAAATCGAAGGTGGCGGTTCACAAGCAAATTCATGCAGTGGAAGAGCGACAAAGAGGGGGAGACCAGGGAGGAGGGGAGTGGGTGTGCGACTTGTGTGGAAAGCAGTTTGCCCTCAAGCAGTACCTGTATTACCACAACTGGCACACGCACCAGAAACTAAGGAAGAATAAGAGCAGGCGAACGGGGGAAAAGAAGGCGGTGTGGGTTACGCCTGGATGGAATATCGTCGGTGGGAATTTAGGCAGTGATCTTCCAAAGAAAACTTTGTTGTAAAATCTTAAGATTCCGTAAATAAATTTATTTCTATTTCGACGTGTAACTAAACAACCAAAGAAAATTTCACTTTATTTAAAGTATCTCATCGGACAGTATCTTTCAAGTATAGTAAAGTAGGCATTTTAGTCGAAGAAGAATTTATAAAACTTCATTAATTCAGGGGACATTTACAGTTAGTTTCATTCCTTCGCATTTTTACCGACTGATAGAAGCCGCTAAAAATAGCCAATATTAATATTTCACACCTTTCCCTCTACAAGGTCAGAAATGGGTCTATATCATTACACATTAGTATACTAGTATACATAGTATACAATTTGCTACAATTTCGTCTACCTCTAATATTAGCAAATACAATTTGAAATGTGAGCTGATGACGAATTTTTTATTTGAATTCAACATAAGCAGCGGTATGTATAGTGATAACTTTGCACATAAGCATCTTTTTTTTAATATTTAAACGAAAGCGCTTGAATATAATTTACATTGGTTGCACCTCTGCGATGCATCTATCCCATCCAAAGTTCGAAAAAAAATAGCAGAAGAGTAACTTTATTTTTAAGATTTCCATATTGAAAAAGTTTAGCGGAGCGGGCAATTTGTGAACATTTGTAGATGTTAACAAATTTATAAAATTGTATAGGATCGCACTAATAGATGACTACAATGTGGTCCACCATGTGTGGGCACTTGTACAAAAACAAGTTTCAGGTAATCCACAGATCGTCGGTAGAACAATAAATATGGGTCCGTTACATACAATAACAAAATGTCAATTAGAAGTATTATGTTTCTTATTTATTAGGTGAAACATACAAGTGACATAGAAAAGACAAGGTATGTATTTACGTACCATCATTAAATTTATGCCTCTAATAATAATTGGAAACAAACGTCATAAGTAAGTTATTCCAATAAAATGGGAATGACTAGTATTAGTTTTCGTAATACCAAAATACTACATATTTTAGCGTCAAATGGTTGGTGAACTCAGACAGATACAAAAATGTGCAAAAAAAACAAGAGGCATGAAGCCAACAAGTATCGATTGCTCTTTTGTTACAAGAAAGTATCAAGTCAACTTACTTCAAGCTTAAAATGGCGAAAGGATATTTAAGATTACATTACGTGTTCTAAAAACCTCGATTTAAATATTAATTATTCAACGCACTCATGTATGCACTAATTACTAAAATACTAAATACTAAACTAAAAATTACATTTGCTCCCTAAAATCTTAATTTATACGATTTAGTGAACTCACCTTAGAATTTAAAATATTGATCTTTTATCATTTAAATTACCATTACATCTATTCTGGCAGCGACCAACTTGATTCTGTATACCAACTTTCTAAGCCTCATTACATCATTACATCATCATGAATTCAAATGAATTCTCTAATGTCTCTGCAAAGCTCTAATGTCCTCATTCCAAAGCATTGTTGCAAATTGCAAGTTGTAAGAATTTTGAATTTTTACCCACTGGTGCGGTATTACAATAATTAACAAGTATGATGCTCTAGTTAGTAGTATTGTCAAAAGGTACCACCTTAGTGGAACGCCAATTTTTAAAGATGTAACTTATATTATTTTTAATTTTGAAGTAGGCTGACTCAAAACTGCAAATTTTAATGAAATCCCTCCAGCCAAAGGAATGGTAGTTAAAATTATAAATACAACGATACAGTGTAAATCCTACCAAGCTACACATTCCAACAACAAAAACAACCACGCTTCCATATCCAACCAAGGAGGAAAACCCAATTGGTCTTGATGGTAGAACCCGATCTAACGAAATTATGTGTACCCCTGTAACATTTAGTTTCACACGGTTTTTGTTATCCCTTTTGTTTATTATAAAAATGAACCACCCCATTTCCTGAGATCGTCTATACATTTTAAGCATATTTTTACTCAAGTAACCCCAAATTCGTAGGGTACCATGTACCGGCACAGAAAGAAAACCTTTGAAGGTCTTTGTCTGACATACGTAATTATTTTCCACCAAAATTTTGCGTCGTTCGAAAAACCGGAAAAGGTCCATACTCTCGATCGACATACGTTGGAGTGCCACTCGAGATTCTGCCATGACACGCACCCCCTCATGAAATTGCAATTGCAGAATGTTGTCATCTCTGAACGCCTCAACAATCTCTCTATCCCCTTTTAACCTATCCACCACTTCTTTCCACATCAGTGGCAACTTTGGATACACCAGAAGTGAAAAGGTAAGTACATTCTGCACCCAAAGTGTGTAACCCTGCCTGGAAAATTGTTCAAAAGTTGAACTTTGGTCTTCCATTATGGTAAAACTTTCAGCGGAGATGAAACACTGGTAAGTTATGGAGAACAGGTGAAAACCTAAAAGGACAGCAACCATTAGAAATCTTTTGTTCCTTTTTATGTTCTGCGATACGCCCAGCACCAAGCCCAAAATGTGTACCCCTTCCATTATACTCTTAGATATAAACATGTACGCCCCACAAATGAGCAATAGGCCCACCCAAGCTGAAAATTCTACCACAGAAATTAGTACGGGATCAAATGTTGCCAATATTTCAGAATATTTGGAACATAGAGCTATGCTGTTATAAAAACTGGAGGGTTGTGTGCTGATATAACCTCGAGTTATGGCGTAAGAGTTGGGTATCTTCCCATAATGTGTCATTTCGTTAAAAGCCACATTCAGGTACCAGCGCAACGACGATAGCTGCGTCATGGATAAACCATCCTTATTTAATATTAACGTATAATTAAGAGGTTTCTGTAAGACGCTTAGTAAAAGTAGTTGAGTGTTTAAGCATAGTTCTTGGGCATCTCTCTGGGTGTCCACGTTCTGTTTAGCAAAACAAGATGCAACCTTGCGCAGGTTGAAAAACATCATGAACGGTGGTATGTGTAGTAATATGTTGTGACCGTAGCCGTTTCCATTTATTTTGGACGACAATCTTTGAATAAGGTTTATGTTGGTGGCGGTGGTTCGATGCAATTTTCCCTTTGACGCGTCACAAAAGTAGCAAAAAAGAAATTTCACATTGGGTTTCTTAATATTAAAAAATATTAGGGTAGCGTGAAACGGTTGGACCATTGAAAGTTTCATGAACTTAGAAAAAGTCAATGTTAACGGACTGTTTGAAGGCGAAAGCGTGGGCATTCCTACAAAAAAGATAACTTCATCGGATGTTCCAAACCCGGATTTTCTAATCGATTGAAAAGTCTCAGCGACGTTATCTCCAGGCAAGACAATAAATATTAGTGGTCCGCTCCGATAACGAGACGTCAATCTGAAGTACCCTCGCTTAAGCGAAAGTGGATGAGACTCATTATCAATGCGATTCTGTGTCACTTCGAAGTTCAGTCTAGATACAGTATGGATCATGTTCAAGTGTAACGGATCACTGATTTGGTTAGGTATGGTAATGGTGTCAGTGGTGGAGGGTTTAGACCCAAAAACAAAACTTAATAGACAATTTTCTTTAGTTTTAAAAAGAGTCCAAGAAGCGCGGTTTGTGTACCCGGTTTCAAAGATCCAAAACAGAGCAATACAACGCAAAAGTGAGCATACGGCTGTTTTGTATTTGGACAACATTTTCAAATATTACGACAGAAGTGATTATTTAAATTAAGATTAAAAATTATAGTAATATTATTTACAAATTTTTTTGCCTTATTCGATATCTATTGAACTTTTTTTTATTACATTAAAATACATTTACTACTTTGTTTTAGTATACGACCTACAAGTAAGAAGCAGTTAATTATATAAAGGCGTCAACAATAAAACTCTGACAAAGCAGTTTCCGAACTTTAAGGCTTCTTTTTTTATAATTTTAAACCAAAGAAATTTTATTTTGATTTTGCAACAAATGGTGTCTTTGCTGCACAAATGTATGGTGGAATAGGACTACCGAAAAATTTACTTTAAAATACTGTAGTTTTGTTATATTTCACAAATAAGCACATATTTGGCTATCACAGGTTTGTAAAAAATAGGAACAGTGTGTCTCGTCTTATAAATTTACACTATTGAATCTGACACCGTGTAGCTGGTCTTTGGTCTTTCGTGCTACTTTCTATACAACTGAAGCTAAGAAACAAACATACGATTACAAACAAAGAAGGCTAAAAAATATTTTGACCAAGTCTAGCCAATCCGACAAAACGATTTACCTGTATTTATTTGAAGAAGTGGGTTGGCTGTAAAATAGCTGGTTCAATAACATTGTTTTTACCGGTGTTATTCCTATTTAGTCCAACATCACGGTGGATGGAGCATATTAAATATAAGTATAACATGTTTCAAACTGTATGTAATTACTCCACAACCAAGAATCTATACAAAAACTCATTATAAAGAATGGTGTCATAGGGAGGAAATTAACACCATTCTTTATAATGAGTTTTTTTAAATACATTCTTGGTAGTAGAGTCACTTCATACTATTTGAAACATGCTATACTTAAATATGTTTAACTGGTAACCCTCGCCGGCAAGATACCGGCGATTTAATAGTGTCAAATTCTAATAGTATATACAACTTATGTTTCCCGTACAATACATTGTAGAAAAGCGATCGTCCAATCGCTTGATAAATTATGTATCAACTAGTGTACTAATGTAGATACTACTGCAGTATCGCTTTGTTATTTTAAATGTCAATTTCATCATGTTTTTAATTTTTTTAATGTTCAACAGTGGTTGCCACATCCATAAACGATAATACAGAGTTCCCCTTCTGAGTTCTCTGAAATTTTGCTATAAATCAAGGGAGCTTATGAATTAAATATCTTAACCCCTTCCGTCGTAATGTGCATTGTGTATCCTTTTTAAATATTAGAAGTTATGTTCGTTAGCCTGGGTTTAAAAAGCTGTAGGCAAAATTTAAAAGAAACGTTTTGATAATTTGGAAGAAATTGTTACGTCACTGTTGAAATTGTCAGCACTACATTTGTTTTGTATGAATTTTTTCATTTACTTAACTGAATATGTTGGGCATTTTAGTCAAAGAAGAATTTTGAAACATCATCAATTCAGCGAGCAGCGTGTTCTATTTACAGCAAAGCAAAAACACGAGCGTTTGTGCCATATAAACAATGGAGTCATTCATCGAAGGAGTGTCAGTAAACATGAAAAAGGATGGATGAAAGCAATAAAAGGTTGTAAAACAAATGCCGAAAAAGTGAAGCCAAGGCAGAATTTACTATAAACCTACTTTTGATGAGAGACCAACCATCATACATGTCACCTCTCTTCCTGGATTGCCCTCTGTATTGTTCTTTCTAGTATTGTACTGTCCTAGGGCGAGTGCCAACAAAACCGACCGCCTTTGAACGTTATGTGAAACGTCACACTCAAAGAAGATCTGTCCACTGGATGATGGAAACTATCCACTAGACAAAAGTGGAAATGCCCATCGTCTTCGTTGGACAAAAGCGGACAAAACACTTCAACAACTGGTTTGGGGCATTGTTATACATATAACGAACATGTATTATGTATTATTGTCCGTTTTGTCCACATTTGTCCATTTTGTCCAATTTGTCCATTTTGGACAAAAAGTAGGGTGGACAGTGGAAGTTTATCTTCTTTGGTCACACTTGCAGTTAAGTTTAATTCCTATTACGTCCGGAATATGTCAACTTCTCACTGTGACGATTAAGCATATTTACCGACTGATAAAAGTGCCTAAAAATAGCCAATATTAACATTTCACACCTTTCTTTACCAGTTTGCCGCTGCCACTCTAGAAAGGCTACAGGCACTACGGAAGTTCGGAAATGGGTCTCCTTCATTACATTACACATTAATATACTGTAAATCGTTTCCGTCCTTGTAAAATGCATGCATTTACCACAAAACACCAGTATAATACCTCCATTAACATAACAGGGGTCAGGGGTGAAGTCGAGATGTTCCAGCCTGGAGTACCTAGAAAACAAGCCCGCTGTTACAAAGTTCAGCAAACTAAGAAACAACATGTTTTTGCATGTTGTTTACACGTGTCATTTTATTTATAGAAAGGAAGTTAGTTTTAAAACCTCCTCTCTCCGTCTATTGTAGCCCAAGACAGCAATGGAACATCAGCATAGTCGCTGTATACCAATAACATTGTACCCTTAAAGTGCACATTCACTTCAAACACGGATCTTGCAGTGCTGCATTGACCACGGACCACGCATGGTATGAATGGTTTTAACTGGTGATGTTTACGAAAGCAGTATTTTTATTCTGTGCATTTCATTTGGAAAAGAAGCACGTATCTCCCGCGAGTCTTACATACAGAAAGTTTCCACCTTCAAATCTTTAATTAAATTGAGGGAAACAATATTGGTAAGGGGAATTTAATTTGACTTACTGTTGGGGCTTCGTGAGACTGGGGTGCGTCAGTTTGTCGTAGCCGTCCACTTCTATTTAGAATGACCCCCGAAAATTGTGCTTTACTCAAATTGGATGACGCCCTACACTTTTGGGCCTGGAAGCGTTCCCTCTTCTCCTACCTGAATACCCCCCCCCCGGATAAATTGTTGCACCACATTATGAGTCGAGTTTGCCTTTTCCCGCCGACGAGGATAACGCGGAGGCTATTGAAGATTGGAAAGCGGAGAATGCCCGCGTGCAATTAGCTATTTTTAGCACGTTGAGTAATGACCAAACTAACTTCCTGGATACATCTTTTGACACCGCGAAAGATCTTTTTGAGCAAATAAAAAAGAGATGCGACAACTGTTCAGATGATAACCGGGAGTTGCTTCTGCAAAAGTTTTGGTGCTATAAACTGGAAGAGGGTGGCTCCCCTGTGGAAGCGTGTAAGCATTTTCAAGAGTTGCGGTACATCCTCTCCGAAATGGGAGAGGTTATCAGTGATGAGCTACTGGTGGGCAAAATTGTGGAATCACTTCCGTACAAGTATTCCTTCTTTACTGAGGCGTGGTACAGCGTCGTGTAAAAGGAAAAGACGATGGTAGCTCTGCTGGCACGGTTAAAGTACATGGAGCGTCGACTGAAAGGAGACAACGCAAGTGGCAGCTCACATAACAGCAACCAACGGTGGGCATGTCCGAGGCGGCTGGGGAAACGAGAGATACCATGTCAGGAATGTCGCCTATTGAGTTGTGATTGATTAACCAATTTATTGAAAGACTGTGAGCAAAATATACCAGGAAGGTACGAGAAATGGTTTTCTTATTAAATCTCTAATTTAAATGTCGAAACTAACTTTTTCAAACTTGAATGCTCAATAGTAATACGTAGTAATAGTAGTTTGAAATGCAAATGTTTTTGTAATAAATTTGTAACTTAATATTAATGAACACAAAAACATATTTTCGTCGTCATTTTAAATTTGATTAATAGTTTGTCGACTATTTATTAACGTGTACATATTCAAATAAAAGATATAGAATTATTTGCATATTATCTCTGCAAATGTGTACCTCTTAAGTAATAATTAGAAGCTAAAATATGAGTAAATTAATACACGGGATGGGTATTATTATTAATTTTTGTAATATCAACATCAACACACGTGATATGTAGGGTCAAATGACAGATGAAATTGCATAGATACAAAAACGTACTCCAATACAATAGACATATAGTAAACAACTTTTGATTGATAATTTCTTACATAAAAGTACTGTCACGTACGTGACGCGTATTATTATAAGATATTAGCTAGGAGAATAATGATATATGGAAAGGTAGAGCCGGCGCGAGTAAGATGTACGGCCGGGCTACCGTTAATAAGAGTTAACTGGTAGTCGGGGCGCACATGTAGACTCCAGTAAGAAGGCGTAGTTAGGTAACGTAGAGTAAGTGTATGAATGAATTACGTGTAAACGGAGTAACAACTGCAGACTTAAATCTGCAATTTGTCTCGTCTTAGCGAGTAAGCAAAATATGATGTAATGGGATTAACTATGGGAATTGGCAACCTTGCAATGTTACCGGGTGGCATATTCCCGGGTGACAACATTGCAAAATGTTGGATAGTCAGTAAATCACCATTGCAATATATGTGAATGTTAGAAGAATTACATTGTAAGTTATTAGATGATAAATGAATTAAATTTGTGAGATATTACAATGATGATAATATGATACATGGAGAAAGAATGATGCGCAATAGGCAGATCTCCGTATGCGAATTCCTCAATCGTGGATATACATTGACGAGAATTGGGATTTTAACCTTTTTGGAAGTGATACCGTGCGTAACATTATTCGACTTTTTATAAGCGAATGGGAGACGATCCAAAATTGGTCGTTGATGTCGGGGAAGTGTCTCCAGAACTTTCCCAACTATTTGCTAACAGTGTACGAACACTGAACCAAGAAATTTCCGACTGTGGCGGAATGAAGTATCTTTCTTCCTCGCTGAGGAGCTTGTCCGCGTCCCGCTTATACAAAAATTCGAGTTTTTCCTCATCTCCGTGCACGACGAGCACGTCCACTCATGGCACTCGTGCATATACAGCAACGGCACATGCAGATGCCGTTTTTGGAGAAAGCTGCCGAACTCCATCGGAAAATTTCACCATAAAAGAGGCTATAAGCCTAGGCGTAGATGCAGCGAGCTCACGAGCCCAGACTGGGCTCATGTTATCCTGTACGCAATGTCACATGGACGGGTAAGATTATAAGGCTATAAGCCTAGGCGTAGATGCAGCGAGCTCACGAGCCCAGACAGGGCTCATGTTATCCTGTACGCAATGTCACATGGACGGGTAAGATTATAAAAGTATAGTGAATTGAATTATATGTGTTTATATGCATTTTACTTATTTCCACAGCATGGATTATACCTCCAAGTGGGAAGACACTATAGGCGATATCGTGATTGATTTAACGCTCTACAAGCGAGAGGATGTGTGGTCGAAAATATAGGGAACGTGGTGGAAGACGAAGGAAATGCTCCTCACGATGCATTACAACTACAACAGCGAAGTGGACCGTCTGGTGAAAGCGTTGCAGGACGAATTGAAGAAATGACTTCTTCCTCCGCAAAAAAGGGAGATAAAATTGTCGAGACGCTAATTAGGTTATTAAGGGCGTTATTACCCATTCCTTTAGTCGATGTAGTATATACTCCGAAGTATTTACAAAATGATAAACTAAAATATAAAAGGGGAAGACATCCAGCCGTTGCGGATGCTGCTGATTATGTTTTAGCACAATTTAACATAATGAGTATTAATGAAATATACAATCTATGTAACAGAAGTTTGTTTTCTTCTAGATTTCATGCGATAACTAAAGATGTAAATGAATATTACATGATAGAAGAATCAATTCATGTGTTTAAGCGTTTGCTTAAGTTAAACACATTTATAATTTACGGCGCTTCGTGTGCGGGTAAGAATTTTTTTTATGGATTCTGTCATAACACCTTAGTTTCCGCGTTAAATTTAAACCAGATGCAAT
>JAHZNE010005301.1:0-24850 GCA_027744055.1 Callyntrura sp. NNG-2020
TCCGTTCAGATTCATATATAAACACAAAGCAATTTTCATGGACTACAAGCACGCCTAGAAAAAGTTGTGGTTGCGTTGCATCCGTAAAATCTTTTTTCCTTCCTACTACTTTGCTGGGAAATACGGGGAGTGCAAGCAGGCTGAACCAAAATTTAAAAATACGGAGTAGTGTGGTTCGTCGACGGGTAGCAATATCTCTGAAGGCTGGTTCGTTTATGTATACGCTGAGTTTGCATCGGGTTGAGCGTATGGTTAATAGTGGTTGGCGGGTATATAGGGAAATGATATTGCTGGCCTTGCGATTCTCAGAGTCTGGTCGCAAGTTGAACGAACGTGAATGTAAGGAAAGCAGAAGATAAATAGGTGGCGTATGATTGTGATTACCAGGCTGGTGTGTGTGTGTATGTGTGTGTGGTGTGTGTGAACGGCATCGAAGAGAGGAAAAGGGTTGCATCCAAGAGGCAGAGTGAAATTGGTTTTGAAAATGAGAACGTAATGAAGGCGAAGGGAGGGAAAAGGCTGATTGTCGTCTATTGTTAGTCATCTACTCCCGTTAGCTCTGCTACCAAAACCAAACAAGTTTTCATATAAACTTTCTCTTTTACTGCTGTTGGCAGGGCGGTGTAACAGAAGATTGGTTTGTGAGCGGCGGCGGAGAAGCGGTGCACTGGAACGGTGCACAGGGAAAACTATGTTGGCATCTGGAGTGCAAGTATAAGCAACGTTCCTCTTTGAAAAGGACTGATTGTGATGAATACCCTGGAAATTCATAGGAACTTTCCGAGAGAGAGTATGTGGGGGACTTTAAAGTGAGAGAGAGGAAACACACAGCTTATATATAGCACGCACGCACTATTTGATTGTATTGTGCGGATGATGGGAGTATGGGAGTATAACAAAAGAGAAAGCCTTCTCAGTACAATAGGCAAGCATACAGACTGGTTATCCACTAAGTTGATTTCAAATCAAAACCGATGCCCATAAATCCTTCAATCCCCATTGCAGCTTGCATGTTTTGGCGGGCTACAAAGTGTTTTCTAGAGAAAGTGGGACTGCGAGTCGGAGTAGCTCTGGATAGAAGGCAAGAGAACAAGAGACACACACACAGAGGGAGAAAGAGAAAAGGGAAAACTTGGCTGCCTGGTATTATCATCATCATCATTCTCTTGATTACATTGTCGTCATCAAAACACAAAGTCGTTTGCCGGATTTACTGTTTTTACGTTTACAATAGACAAACTTATAAACTTTGAGTACACTACAAAATAGGAAGGGACGCGATCGACTGCAACGAGAAAGCAAAAAAAACAGCAGCAGAGAAAAAATGTAACAGCATCATCATATTGCAAGTTAGGATTCTCCTGCCGACACGTTCAATGATACAATAAATAGCGAGCTGAACTTTTGGTATTTTGATTTTCCCCCCAGGGAAATCCTTGCTCTTCTCCGTAATTGCTTTTTACATTTTTATTTATTTTTTCCCTTTTCTTACCCACCTACCCCGGTTCTCATCGTATATAACTATTAGTTTAAGTAGATAAACTATCAATTATAACTACCTTACTGCTCCCAGTTCCTGTTGACTATGCTCAAGTGCGGAAGTATAAATGGAGAAGTGAACAGGCATTGCGGAAGTAAACGGAGAAGCGGGCATGATGTGAGCAACATCAACACTGAAAATGGCTGAAACAGCATGAAGTTTCGCAGAGTTGTTTGCTTCTTCACAAGAGTGGGCGGTAGGATTTTCCCAGCACCACTTTACTCTTTCCTCTCTCTCTCTCTCTACGTCTACATAGTTCGGGAAATTATATTCATGTGCTCCATTTTCATACGGCACTAAAATATCTCGGAGAGTGAAGCACACACACACAGACACATACAGGCTCTAACGCAATGTCGTGATGTGCCTATAGATTATTTAGTACTTTGAAACCTCGTTAACGTTGCACAGCAGTGTGTATTTACTACATTTTATATGACGACTATTAAAATACGCGGTGATGCACAGTTTTATTAAAGTTTCTCATCCCAGGTAGGCCGGGATGCTGTTTGGGATGCGTTCGGTTGTAATTACACCTCTTGATGATGCGCCTCGTTTGGATGGTTAAAGTCTTAGCATTTTAAACCGGTGCATTTTACTTTCTCCCGGTCTAAGCGCAAATTAAGGAGGAAAGCATAAAAAAAACTTTACCACCGGGAAGACTTACACGTACTAAAAACGACCGTATTTACATATGAATACATATTTACGGAGAAAGAATGTTGCCCGTGTAACATCTCTCAAAGAACAACGTGGCACCACATACAATACGCTGAAATGTGCTCCAACGACGACGACGACAAGTCTATTAAGATGAGCTCCCACTTTCAGTCTACCTCGTCCACCTACAACCACCCCAGCAGCATACGGACTCCTTGATGGTGCGGCAAGAGGACAAAAAAATCTAATGTAGTCTCTCTTGTCGCGTTATACTTTCCTTCTGCCGCGGCTGCTTCTTCATTCTCTTTCTCCTTGACTTACTCTCTCCTCCAAGAAAATCTTGATTCCCATCTGAAATCTCTCCCATTTAATGTTTCCTCCTTTGCTCCTTCAACATTTCTATTACCACGCAAAGACTATGCCCACTATTACCCCAAACACCCCCAACTCCCATTTGTAGGTATATCTCCCTCTTGTTTAGCTAGATTCTCAGATGAAAATGAAAGTCAATCCTTCTCCCGTCTTCTGCCTCTCTAGACTTTCAAATTTTTCTCTCTCTCTTTCTCTGTGTATTTACAGCTTCCTTCTCGGAGCTGGTGGTGATGTTTACACTTGCATCCTTCTCGTAAACCACATCAGACCACTAACCGTGTTAACCAAGTATAAGTGACTCTCTGACTTTATGCCTACAGCTTTCAACCAACTTGTATTACTTTACACATCGCACATGGTGCTCTCTGCTTCTTGAGAAGGAGGACGCACCAGTACTCTAAGAGTATTATCAGTGTTAGTGGAGTGAACCGGGGAAGGAATACCTTTAAGTACAACAAAGGGTTTGATGTGTACATATAAATATAGATCTTCCAGAAAACATTAAACTCCCAACGACAACGATGACGACGACGACGCTCGCTCTTTTCCTATACCCCATATGTAATTAAACTTATAAAATCGAATGCGCGCTACTCAACTCTTTTTCTCGTTTAGGATCTAGCCAAGCGTGCAACGACATGCATCTTTATCATGTTTCTCTACTTCCTTAAGTGTCGTTTATGTGACGGAGTAACAAGATTTCTCCTTTTCCTTAAACAACTACCCCATTTCGTACACAACACACACACATACACATCAATGCACAGTATAAAATGAGATGATGATAAAGTGTGTATGAGGGAGAGAGAGAGAACAGTTTTGAGGGAGTTAAAGGAAGAAAAAATAAGTAAGCCAAACCAAGAAGCAGATGTCGCTTACGCTTAGTAAATGTCTGCCGCTGCTGCAACTTGGTGATATACCTTTATGAGCAGCAGCAACTAACTTTCTCCTGCCAAAGTCATCGTAAGAAAGTGGTTTTATGTTCCGGGCGTTTATATAGACAAGCCAGGTTGAACGATGTGCATAAAAGGGCATAGTGGGACTTTTTGTGTCTCTACTCCCCTCTCGCCCAGCGACATAATTTCTTTTTAAGGAAAGTATTTTTTTACAACGTATGAAATTTTTTGTCCGGAGGAAAGTGACGTCCTTTGAATGCCATACTCTTTAATTTTGAATGAAAGGTTTCTTCCGAAAGAATTCAGGGTAGATCAAAGGTCTCATATTCTGACGGGAGAGCTGAACTTTATGGAGGAGAGAGTCTAGAGGGAGGACGACAGTGGTATCAATATGAGAAGAATTTTGAATTCTGCACGACTCATCTACTCAACAGCATTCATTGGAAATTCCGGGAGCGCGTTGAGAAGAGAAAATGAGAAGAGCAGAAAGAGGGAGAGAAAGAGAGAGAGATAGTATGTATGTGTGTGTGTATATAAAATGAATGAGTTTTCCTTCGAAATTAGAATCGTGCTCATTAGTAAGGCCCTGGAAAGTTCTTTAAGATGATTACGATACACTAGTTATGGTAGGAGAGGTAGAGTGGACTCGTGAAATTTATAGCATGTTTCTATCCTCCTCGTAATTGAAGCTTGACAAAGGTTTATGAATGTAATGAAAAACAGCTCCAGTTTCGTTCCCCGACGCTGGTGGCACCTTTCCCCTGCCCTGCTCAAATGTGACTTGTTTTTTATTAATGGGAAAACGCGCCCATGCTACCGTCTACAGGTCATTCCAACTCCTCCAGATTTCGTCAACACCCGTAACAAGATGCAAAATAGCGCGCGGTGGTAATTGTAAGTTGGAACTGTAAATTTGATACGGTAGTCAAAACACTGAAATGTTAGGAGGTCTTGTTTGAAATTAACTAGGTGTCTGGCACCAAATACTCGTCCTGTTTTTTTAAACATACCTTGTGGTAGCCCGTGTTCGTGTACTACTAGGCAGGCACTAATGATAACTAACTACAAGACAGACATAGGGTGTGAATATATTTGTACTTTTATTACAATTTACCACACTTTGGTAGGGAATTTGTGCCCGAATTAAACTCGACAGGATACACCGTATACATACCAGCACACTCCTGACACAATTTACAATGAAGGCCAACGATTCCTATAAATTTAAAGAGAAAAGGAATATGGGGCAAGGTAAAAAGAATTATCGTCAGAGTCATTACCCATTTTAATGAATATGCACGTCTATACATATCGTACGAGCAATTTCCCGTTATGCATACATATTGATTTATGAACACAAACAATCGGCGTCTGTTTTTTGCTGTTTTGGTATCTTTCCCATGCCAGACTCATATTTCCGCTAACGTATGCCTGCTGACGTCCTTGTCTCTGATCTATGTAATTGACTTGAGCGCAATAGGATTCAAACTTAACGATACGGCAGTAATAGTAGAGAGAGAGAGAGAGAGAGAGAAAGACACTACTTGTATGCTAGTTTTGTCCAGGCATTCTATCACTGATGCGCTCTGCAAGCAACAACGTTTTGAAAGATTTACATTTTAATAACAATCGTTTCCTGGTGATTGCTTTTCCACTCTTATTTGTGCACCGTTGCAAGTTTTACTTTACATTACCCCCTAAAAGAAACTCTTTCAGCGAAGGAGAAATTTGCGTCGTCCTTGCGCAACGATCATAAAAGCTATAAAGCACGCGAAAAGTTTGCAGGAGCATATATATACCTGGACCATTATTCTATTTAAATTACAATTAGAGGGAAATAGAGCATGGGGATATGTAAATGATACTGTACGCTTAAGTAGTTTTGCCCGGGCCTTTGGGTACGGAAGTCTGTCCTTGAACGGATGTACGATACTATCAATATATGTCATCATGGAATGGCAACACGGTAGTTTGCTGCTCCTGCCTTATCTTTATTATCATTTAATGACGATAGGAAGCGGGACTTACAGCAGCAGCAGAAGTAAATACCATTTGCAGAATAGTGTGTTGACTCAAAGGCTTGTGCAAGCAGAGAGAGGGAGAGAGATGATAGTTAGGCAAACGTTTACAGCATTTGAGGCGGTTTTGAGGGAAAAAAGAAAAGTGTAGGCAAAACGCCAAATGTGACCAATCGTCCATATAAATAATAAAGTATGTGTAGGAGATTCATGGAATTTTTAAACCCGGAGAAGTCCCATTACTCCTCCCGTTTGCGCGGGTACGGCAAAACAGCAGCAGCATCAAATTACTACTGAGTAGCCGTATAACTGTAACCTTGTCTGGTACAGAAAGTGTTACTACCCCTATCTATTTTCCCTTGTGGATGTACATACTTTTTTACTGTACAGGGCATGTGGGTAGACACATTAGGAAATCAGCTAGGCAATCTGTTTTGGTCTGGCCTAATTTTTAAAACTGGGGGAGAAAGTGGTCGTTTTGGGTGATAGTAGAATGCAACGAAACAGAAAACAATTTTGGTATTAACCACGCCATATAGCCTTCTTACGCGCGGCTTTAGGAGAGTTAGGCAAGTATTAAGAAACCGAGATAATAATAATAATAATAATAATAATAATAATAATAATAATAAACATGTTCGCTAAAATGCAAATTTTTGCCATTCGCAAGAACTATAGAAGAAATACCGGAGTAAGAGACCTTGGAAAATTTCCGTTAACTCTCCCTATAAATTATAAGCCAGTATGCTGAGACACATACAAATAAAGACGTCTCTACCCTGTCTGTAAATAATTTCATTTCTTTTGGAAGATTGCAAAATGTCTTTTTTTGTCAGTTACATTAATACCTACCCAACACACGAATGAATAAGTTAGCCATTTAGAAATAAAAAAGGGAATGTACCGTCTAGATAGGGACTAAAGTGGCAAAAATACCGCTTTACTGTGTACAATCCCACATGCGGGCAACTGTATATACCGCTTCCAAATGTGGATAAGGAAACCTACTTATAAATTGTACCTCGCTGAACACTGATACTTGCAATATCACAACCTAAAAGTATCTCCCACCACAACACCGAAACAGTAAGAGAGAAAACGGGGTTTTTCTATTTTAGAGGATTTTGGTGATGGTGTCGGTGTGATAGAAACACTAGCACTGTGTATAACGCACAGAGAGATGTAATGAAAGAAAAGTAAGTGATGCAGTTAGCGGAATGTGAGTGAGGCTCGTTGGCAGGATTACACTATTACTCTTATCCTTATGAATCTACTAATGGCTCTTGTCTGTCTGCCACCAAACAGTATAAAAAGTTGCACATTAAAAAAAGAAACGCCAGCAAAGGAGTCTTGTTCGCCTGCTGCCTCAAAAAAAGGAAACAAAATGCTATTCTTATTCTATCCCAACAGAATCGCAGTGGCAAAGCAGGGAGGACGACGATGACGACGACGAGGATAGTATTAGGTATAAAAATGCGTGTAGGAATGTATAATGATGATAACACTTTCGGGCTAGTTGCCGCCACACTACTCTTTATACTGTGGCGGCTGCTGTCTTTACCGAAATAAGGAAAAACCAACATCTTAACAATATACAAACTGTAAAACGTCATCATCGCTTGCGTCTCTTTTCTATGCTGGAGCCTGTTTTCTCTCTCTCGTTTTTTGTGACTGCTTCTCTGTACTTATCATTCTTTTCTTCCACCTTCTCCTTAGTCATTTCCCATTACATGGTAATATACATAGATTACTTAAAGGGATCTCCATATTATCCGGAGGAACGTCTTTTGCTCCTACTTTTTTATTATTTTACTTCATTTACTTTCTTTAAAAGAGCAAGGGAAAAAGAAACGCTCGCGAAGAGAAACACAAAGACGGGAGAAAGAATAGAGGAAAAAAATAAGAGAAAGAGAGAGAGAAAGGCGGGGGATGGAACAAGGGTAAAAATAAGAATGGAATCTGCTCAAGTGGCGGTGATATCCTTAAATTTTCAGTCGGTACTACTGAAACGTTCATGCATTAACGAAAAATGTCCTTCTGTAAAAGAGAGAGAGAGAGAGAAATAAAGAGAGAGATTTTTTTTTCTCTCTCACTCCTTTTAAAAGCAACTTTTTCTCTTTTACGTTAGCCCTGTGTGCAGAGGAAAAACGCACTTTATTCTCATTTTCTCCTGAATCCTTACACATGGTATTACTACTTTCTTACTCCTCTTTTCCGCTTTTGCGAGACAACAACAACAAAAATAACTAAGCGTTGTCTTCTTGTTTTTCATCATTACTGCTTTTATTACAGTTCTTGTTGCTGTTCTCCGCTGGTACCTATATAGATCCATACATATATTTGTGTAGCAAGAAGTAGGTATACCTTGTGAGTGTGACGTGGGAGAGTTTTTACGTTAAGAAAACGTAGTCACATTCAAACAATCTTCGTTGAGAAAAACTGAATCGGACGCTTTTCCAAGAGAGAATTGAACAGAGAGAGAGAGAGAGAAAGAGAGAAAAGCGACTGAAAATGAAAAAAGAAGAAATTTTCATTTTCTTTTATACATACTTTGAATCGTCATTCCCCTTTTCACTGCCCATTTTTCTAACGAATTCACACAAGATTTACCATCAGAAACGAGCAAGCCCATTTACATTATCATCCACTTTAAACCAAACCGTCGCGTTACAATAAATAAAAATGCAACTTTGTATTTTCACTTTACGGCCGGTTTAAATTCCCGTTGTAGGAGAAGTAGTTTCACTGTAATTATTGTCGGGATGCCAAGAGTAGTAAATACTTTTGAAAGAAAACTTTGAAAGAACATATTTGTGTACTATGCAATGTGTCTTGTTGCCAAACATGCCTAGATATACACTGTCTGTCATATATTGTGTTGTTGCATCATACCCTTTTTTATTATCGCCATATCCGCCCTGCAGTGTGGAAGAGTTAGATGGAGGTGCTATTAATTTAATAATGTAACTTTTACAGAGAGAGAGAGAGAGAGAGAGAAAAGACATTGCGACA
Source organism: Callyntrura sp. NNG-2020 (assembly GCA_027744055.1). NCBI lineage: Eukaryota > Metazoa > Arthropoda > Collembola > Entomobryomorpha > Paronellidae > Callyntrura > Callyntrura sp. NNG-2020. The sequence continues at coordinate 8,499 of JAHZNE010005301.1, forward strand.
TTTGACCTTGACAATGGCAGCAGGAGCCGCCTTTCCCTACATAACCAATACGACGCCAGATGTGGCAGATTAAACAAGACATTCCTGTTAATACGTTCATTTTGTATACAATTCATACCCCGTTTTTATTCTAAACATTTATTTCTATTTTTTTAAAAGCAAACTAACATCCGCATCGTCTGTTTATTTAACACGGCATGTGTACATTAGCACGGTGGCGTAACACACATAGAAGCGCAGGTCATGGAAGGCACGTACGTAAACACTTGCTTTCTATTTATACATAACTCCGCGTATGGAACAGGCGGCGCGAGGGGAAAACGGTGAAAAAAAGGAGTTTTCACGTATCCCGTAGACAGGAGATAGCGACACATGGTTAAAATTATAAAAACACGTTCGTGCTAACTTGGAGCAGAAACAATGACACGACATGTCTTTTACTTATGCATACAAAAAAAATGGGGAGACACCGTTGTAATTTTTAACAGTTCAATAGAAAGTTCGTGCGTAGCAAACATCTTGGCACACATAAAGCAAATGACTTACAGAATGGGAAATTGTTTGCGTTGTCAATTTTACTACGGGGCAACTGCCTAAATTTTTCTGGCATTTGCCAAATATTATACAGAGGGAGTTCCCTGTCACGTATAATATAAAGAAAAGCGCCATGTAATCATACACCCCGAGCAAACGGAGCAAATGTAGTGTGAAACGAATACCCAAAAGAACAAACAGATTGATGCTTATGACGTCTGTTTTATTACCTCGTAAAACAACAGGATATTTCAATATTTTCGTACGCTAAATTGCATTCCCATACGCTCTCAGGTTTCGTTCATGACAGTAGCATGCCAATTTCTTGACGCTCCCGTGCACTCCTTTTTACCACCATTCGCGTAACCTCTCTCTCTCTCTCTCTCTACTATTGATATTCCGGAATTGTTTTTTGTTACCAGGTTTGGTCATAGTAGCAGAGCATTCTAAGAGGTGATGACGCCTAGTTAGAGAGAAGTTGCAAAATATGAAAACTGTCAGCCTTTTTTCCGGGAGTTGGCACACTATTAAAGCACGTTGAACCATGCCACCGTATACCTCTCTCGTTTTCAACATTTTGTTTATTTCAGCTTGGGTATAGTGTTTGTTTAATCAAGTGTACCGCACCAACTCCTCCTGAGTATATGTTTTCCTGCATTATGAGGGCTTCCATCAGGCGACGATGACGGGATTTAACGAAGTACATACATGAAGTGTACTACATAATTGGGTACTAATTTAGAGTATAATGAAATTCAATAATAATAACATAGATTGGAACATATGTAGCGGAGGAAAATTGAAAGACCTGTAATTAGTGCGGTAACTATCTTTTTACTATTATGAGGTTGGGCAAAACATGCCCAAGGAAAACAGTAGTGCGGAAATACAAATATTCGCCAGTGAAAAACAAATAAGTTTACAGAGTTGACGCCCGTAGTATTGCAGTGTCCTTTAAAGTTTCTCTTTTACTCCAAAACTACCCAGTTTTTGGGAAAGGGAAAAGGAGGTACATAAATATTCTTAGTTTGTTTCGAGTAAAATTGGCTCCTGCCCTTTCTTCCATCAACGGAGGGTTTATATGCACAAGGCTGTATGGTGAATACGGCGGAAAAGGAAATTCACATTCACTTCACATTTATATGGTACCTTTGGCACTGGAAACTTTCCTTGTTTTTGTTTAGGATATTTGGGTGAAGAAAATGGCGTTGTAGAGAGAGAGAGAGAGAGAGAGAGAGAGAAAAAGGAACGACTAGGAAATAACAGGGATGTACTTTTGTAGGATGGCCTACTTTACAGTTCTTTTATCCTTATCCCTTGTTTTCACCCTTCCGCTAGTCAATGTTCCCAATTCTAAAGAAAAGAAATGGGTGTATGTAGCAGCAGCAGCAGCAACAACAACAGGAGCAGCAGCTCAGCACAAAAATGACACTCTTTTATGTTCCATTTTACATTATTATTTGTGTGCTGTCTCACACGCATGTTGAGTTTAATTTACTTGGAATCCATAATAAGGTTCAAGGCTTGTTGTATGTATACGTATCTCTCCATTTCCGCGAGGTACACGATGATGTCTAAAGCAAATATAAATGGCATGCTTCGAATTTAAATGACTACAGGGAAAAAGAGGGAAAGGCAGGGAGAGAAGCGCACAGGAAAAAAGACTTGACGGCGATGCTTGAAAGCAGAAAAATTACAGCCTATTACCCTGATAACAAGGAGATGTCTATATTTTTCACTTGCTACTCATCTTATATTTGGGAATTGACACTTGTGACCTTTTGTAAATACGACTGTCTGCACACGTGAAGTTTTACCTAAAACAAAAATGTACACATAGAGAGATATATAATGTCAATGTGTGTCAATAATGGGAAGAGATACGATGGCGCAAACTACGGCCGCAATGTTTATGCTGAAAAATATTACGAAGCGGGGAAAAGTGTGCGTATTTTCTCCTGTTTACTTAACCTGGAAATATTTACAGAGCGAAAGAGAAAATATAAATAAATAACTTTAAATGCATGTTATTATGCTTCGTCTGCCGGGCAGTCATATTTTCCTCATGTTTTTTCTGACCCTTCGTTTGACCGCTGTCGTCTCGATGAAAAACTTGGAGAGAGAGTGTATACTACTACTAGACATCATTATTTATTAAAGTGGATTGATACAGCAGAAACTCTTGCCCATGAGCCACCCGCCAAGGGTAGAGCGATGTGTATACAGTTATATTTTTGTGTGTGGGTTGATAGGTGGAGAATTGCACGTTTGCTGTAGTACAATGGGCACTGACTTGTTTTGTTTACTTAACTTTTAGAATGGCAGTGAGAAAAATATAAGGTTCCCCTTCAACTTTTCCACACACTGTTAATTAGTGAAATGAATACAGGACATGACGAACAACAGAGAGAGAGGGAGAGAGAGAGAGTAGACAAAATGAACAAGAGTAATGGGCAAGCGTATTCCTGAAGAGCGTAGTAATTTGAAACAACCAAAGGCATTATTTTTTGTCTGGATACTGCTGCTATTGCTACTGAAACACAATAATTTAACTTTCCCGGAATAAGTTTTTCCCATACTGCTGCTGCTGCTGTACATTTAGGTAGATGCCACACGCGCAAGGAAAATTCGATAGCCTAAAATAAGTTGACATTTAAAGACCCCAACGGCTACTAGTGAACGTGCCGCTGTACAACCTTGCTATGATCACTACTACCACCACCGCCGCTGCCAATTCAATTCCTTGGAGATTCCAGCAAAATTCAAAACTTGGAAGGTGATGAATGCTTTCAATTCTCTTAAATGTAGGAAGATGAAACCTCGTTTTAGTGTTAACCATTTTACCCCCAAAAAACTTTCGACATTTATATGCATGACTGCACTTATGGTGGCGTACCCCAAAAATCTATTGTCATTTCGGAGCTCCACTCCATTTAAGAAATCAGCCGAGTTACGTGGAGATTATTCAGAGGGAAGAAGTGAAAGCGCGTTACGCAAACCCATGGTCGATTTAAAGACGTCTTTTCATTTTTACATTTTCCCTATTACGGAACAACCTTTTTATAGGGTGGTTATACGCAGTGAAAAACGTAAGTTTTAAGTATATGCAGAAGCATATACCTATTTTCGTCAAATGTATAGGCACTTCCTTTTCATCTATGTATCAAACACGTTAGCATTTTCAGAATGATTTTATACTCCGTCACAATAAATTTACCGAGAGTGTAAAACTTTATACGCCAAAGAAGCAGTGAAAATGGTTATATATGTTTATTCCTGTAGGTATTTTCTCCTTTGCGTAGAAGAAAGTTTCAAAAAAGTAAAAATTGCTCAACCGGGAGGAGGATGGGCTTTACTGTAAGTGACAGAGAGAATAATTTGAAAATAGACAGGAAAGAATGTTGATTTCTCACGTCCTTTTGAACGAAATCGAACTATCGTGCATGCATAGATAAAAGCTAACGATTTCCTGGTATGTAGTATGTGCCTCTGTCTCTCTCTCTCTCATTCTCTTTCTGTACAACAGCTCACCTATCGATTCTGTTTACAACCGTACACAACGTATGCCTCAGCTGTCAAAGGTTTTATATACGATTTTCTTAATGTAGTCAAACATCTACTTCTACGCCAGAAGAGAGATAGGTAGCTACTCGTGTGCCTTCAAATAAATACTAATAACATAACTTCAAAAGTTTTTTCAGGGAAGGCTTATTTTTTGTGACGGGTGTTAACTCCAAACTTGTATGTGCATACAGAAATATATATATACACACACAGAGCACAAACTTGCCCATTTTATTCCAAATATGCAGCAGGGGTTTAGGGGAAAAGTGTTTTTCATATCTCACATCAAAGTTTTCAACTACTCCGAAGGGAAATCGAAATGCATCTTGTTATTCACCGTGGGAGCACGAAAGGCAGGAGGTGACAGTATCTCGCTAAACCTTGAATTTCGACGGGGGATGCAATTTGCTGTGTGGTGATACAACACAAATAGTAGAAAGACTACGGCGTTTTGAGAGAAAGTGTGTATGTGTGTGTGTCTCTTCGAATTTTGATGATACCTCTCTGCTTACCTATCTTTCACATCTTACACATTCCTGTCTCGTGCTAAAACTCAAACAAATCATAACTTCCACAAGTGCCAAAACAACTTGTGTTTTCCTTTTCTCTCCTTTTCATAACAAGCCTCGGGATCGTTTTTGTTCACTTGTTAACTTTGCATAGAGAAAGCGAGGGAGAGAGAGAGAGATACAAGTTTAAAGTAAACTGAGCCGGAGAGAATGTTTGCCAAGACTGATTCCTCTCAATCTGATGCTATGATTCAGAATTTAATTTTTTACCTTGTCAAAACTGACGTGTTTGGGCGGTTAACGTGCTCGCTGGGTTTTTTTTGTGCACTCGCTTCCCATCGACAGCACACTTTTCACACACACTTTAACTAGCCGGTTTTGTTTATTTAGAATCTGTCATGTTGTTGGGAAATACTCTTTGAACGAGACTACGTCTGTTTACATATTTATGTCGTTCTTTCTATCTGTCTGCAGCTATAAAAGCTGGAAACGACGAGGTAAGCTACATACCAGCACACCACAAACAGACAACGCCTTAAAAGAAAGGCCCGTTATTAAAACATCAAGAAACTTCACAGAATGACAGTCTATTATTAGTTTCCAAAGAGAACATTAGTACGACGCTTTTCACGTCAATTCGAATTTTCTTTTTCAAGGCAACTCATACAGAAACTTCAAAGCAGTTGTCTGCACTAGATTAAAAATGCTGCGTCTACTTTTGAAATGAATTTAATTATTATACTTCCCCTTTTTAAGCATGGTCCATTGCATGAAATGCTGGTATTTAAAAGTAGGCAAGCAGTAAAGCAAATAGTAAAAACGACAAAATAGAAAAGGAGACCATGTACGAGGCACAAACCAATAGAAAGTCTAAAGTGGTCAGTATCAAGTTTCATTTATAATTATTAGACCTCCGCTGTTTCATTACGCCTAAAATGTGTGCCCTGTACCCACACTACATTATGCAGAATGTTTGTTAGTAGCCGTGTGCAATAGCCACGGAGGAAAATTCATGAAAGAAAAGGTACACACTTTTAGCAGCCTTGACTGTTGAATTTCCCTGGCACGCAATTTCTTTGCAAGCCCTCTTAATGAAATCATCAACTGAATGTAAAAGTTAATACCCTCTGAAACAAAGTGATTTCGCAAGACTCAGCATCTACCGTCATCGTTTCACATGCATCTTATTTGCATTTTTCCTGTTTTATCTTTAGATTGCGTTACGAGATGTAAGTGGTTCTTTCATAACGGAGCCAAGTGCTCTTGAATTTCAAAGGCAGTTTAGGGAAAGAGAAATGAGGGTACGCTATAACTCCCTATAATATCCACCCCCCAAAACGTTCGTAAAAGGAGGAGGTACTCTGTAAACATCCTTGTTAAAATGACTGCGTGTGCTACTCCCGTGAAAGCATAAAGTAAAGTAGTTTTATGAATAACCTTCTTTCACAAAAAAACAGGGACACAACATCATCCTGGTATTGCATTCATGTGTAATGTGCAAGCAGCACTTGTCCGACTAAACTGTGCTGAAGCAGACACACACACACACGGGTTTCACACAGACAGTCCTCCTCCACAAGGGCTCTTACCTTTTAATGCCAAGTAAGTAAAAGTAAGTTACGATTCGTTTCCAAAGAGTGTGTGTGTACAAACGAGTGCTGTGTTACTGCCGTCGGTTGCTGTATTCTTCTCCCTGGATTGTATACAGCTTGAGTTTATTAGTAGTTGTTCCTTGTAAATATGCCTAGCTACCTTTCTCCCCATTTAGGCTCTCCGCACGCATGGTACACTCTGAAAAATGAAACAGGTTACTCCATAGCACGACAATAACCACCAAATAATCAAACAGTAGCGTGTGTTGTCTTGTTAGTTTAACCATCTGATTAGGGGTACCAACAACACCAAGTAAAAACCTTTAGTTCCTGTTGGTGTGTGTGTGTACCTTATCTTTGGGCAGGACTGTGTGTTCACGTTAGGAGAACTTGAAAATTACAGGAGAGCGGCAACTGGGAATATGAATTTAACTTTGTGCAGAGCGTTATTATTACCGCCGTCCTTTGTGATCAAGTACACACACAAACACAGATTTATAGTGTATCACACAATCATACCCCGCATTTTATTTTACCTGTTTTTTTTCTTTGTTAACACTGCGTGTGTACGGTGTACAGCGTTAATGTTGTTTCCAGAAAATTCTAGTTTTCCTACCGAGAATTCCCCCGTGTTTTCTTTGTATAACGCGTATCGATTTTTTTCTCTTTTTTTACACCTGGATGGCCTGGATGGCCTAGGTTAGATTGCGCAAGAGAAAAAAAAACTATTGAATTCCTGCATTTTCTATCAAAATACAAATAGGGAATCAACCTTGCTTAACATACAGGCGTGCCTACTACACACATGCTGCGAAAGAATATTTTGCCCTATATAAATTCCGTATAAAAACGTGTTACGACTATGACATCACTTTAGATGCAGTATAGCACATTCTGCGTTTTTATTACAAACGAATGACGGTTTAACCAAAAAAGTAAATATAATTTCTTCCGCATGCTTAGAAATTTAGTTTTTTTCTCCTTTCAGAAAAAAAACACGAAAAATGTTTCTGCACTTTTCCATCAGCGTGTAGTATTTTAAGCGTCAGGAGAAGGCTATCTGCATATTACTGGGGGTACACAACGTGTACTACACATATGTAGAGAATGGACCACATTTTTAAGAAATACAGCATTAGGAGAGAAAAGAGGCCGTAAAGAGCATATCGAAATAGGGGCGGAGAAGAATAAGCAAGAGAAAAGGGAAATATTGTAATGAATCTCACAACCTGAATATTTCATGAAATGAATTTTTTACATTTTGAGAACTTTTTTTCTCCTCTTTTCTTTTTTCCGTCTCCTCTCTATACGCCCGCCATTAGCACCAACTGGCTGTAGAAAGCAGCCGGCCAACTTTTTCATTTTCGCAGAATCGGAAATAAGAATAAATTTTAGAACTGTGTTAGGGACAATACATCATCTACATACAATTCCACTAAGAGAATTTTGTAATTGTTTATATTTGTGTGTGTGTGTGTGTGTGTGTGTGCTTGTGATACTTTACATTTAAGCTCCATCTGAGTTTCCATTTCGCTCAAACACAAGTACTACAGCAAACAAAGGTAGACGATATAGGGTAGATTTTATGTGGTTTTTCGAAAACAAAATAGGAAAGCGGGTGCCATTTGTGCAAAGACAGATTTTCATAATGTAAATGTAAAAGTTTGTGTTTTCCGACACATAGACTGGAGGAGAGCACATAAATATGTATACTTTCACCTTTGTAAGGTCTTTTGAAGATACAAGCTTCATAAATTTTTTAGGCATTCAATACGCAGTCATTCATTCCTTTTTATCCTTGTGTGTCATCATGATAAATTTGAGGCTACAAGGAAGGTAGTTTCGTTGTAGTAGGCATAGATCACAACTCATCTAATTAATTTAATGCTAACCAATAGCCTGAAGGACACTGGATGTTATTTGAAATCAGCAACTCCATGCTTTCACTTTTCCCCCGAGAGAATACACACAAGAGGGAAGACTCTGCCGAGCAATTTAAACTTTCCAAAATAACCATTGGGAAAGTCATTAACAACAAGCTGCTAGGAGGGTTCCTGAAAACCCTCCAAAAAGCTGATACTGCCTGTCAAATGAGTAAACATGGCCCAGTTTCAAAATAGCAAATCTGCAAATGGATCTTGACACACTGTATGTGCCCACCCTGACCACAAATTGGGAGTGTTCGATACACACTGTGGTTTCATCTCCGCTTTTTACCCGTTGGAACACCAGCCTCTCTCTTGTAAACTCCAGTTTTCCCAAATTCTCTCTCTCTCTGTCTCCGTGCGGAGAAACCATCAAGTCAGCAAGTTTGGAGAAAAAGCAATATGTAAAGTGTTCGTAGAATGGAACGCAATGCAGCATGACGTTCTATTGTTGTTTGACTTTCTTTTTTCCTTGTCCAAACGCTTGTCACACTCAATGTCCTATTTACATCAAACTAAAGGCATGCCCTTCCGACCGACATTCCAGAGACGCGCACAGGGAAAGATGTTGTTTTTAACGTGGTGGTGGTGGTAGGTTAAGTATTACGTACATGTACATACCCAGTGTCGCAGCAACTACTACTACACCCTTACTGTTACGACACCCAGACAAGTAAACTTTGGAATTGTCCTGAACGAGACAAGTTTTTATAACAAGTATGTCATTCTTTGTTTTATTGTCAGGAAAGAATTTCCCTGCAAGTGACACTTGAGTTTTTTGCCCATTATGTAAAACAAAGACACTTTGAAGAAACCGTTTCTACACTCTTATTACAATAATAATGTTGCTGATTTAGTGGCACAGGCTGGGAATCTAAAGGAACTTTTTTTCCTTCAGTCTTTTGCAAATGAGACGGGGTTTGGTGTGACCAGTCTGACACGTCTGGGTAGAGAGGACCAAGTACAGGGAGAGTGTGTGTGTGCAACGGATATTTATAAGGAGACGTTTTATGATACGACTAGTTTGTATATTCACAAGGTTTCGACAGGCGGGCTGTGGAGACCATTAGTGAGAGGCGAGGTTTGTATTTAAAACAAGGGCTGGGTTTGTAGCCAGTCGCGTTTTGGAAATCGTGCAAAAAGGTAAAATAATGTATGTATATATCCCAAGGCGCCCACCCGCCGTATTGATATTGAGATCGTACAGGGAGAATGTTACGGACGTGAACCTTTATATGTGCGCCGGCAAAATGATATTGGCACGACACGAATTGAGAATATTGGGTTGCAGGGAATTCATGGAGGAAAGTAAAACCCATTTTTGCCAATTGCAGCCAGACAGTCAAGTTATCTTAAATTGGTTCATTTTTGTGAGCTATTTCTAGATGACAGGTGCGCGCTGTTTTTTTTATACCAAGTGGAGCTGCTGTCGCGAGGAAAGGGCCATGACCAAACGAGCCGTTTGGTGCAATTGGCGCTGACAATGAGTAACGTAGTTGGCATGTATAGCAGTTATTGGACAACATCGTGACACGAAAAAAATGTTACTACAAAATGGTGGGGGAGAAAGATCCATAAGAAAACACACAGCAGACAGATGTATAGATATCAGAATATGGCAGACGGTTCCCCAATAATGAGAATATGGGCAAAAAAAGTTGGAAGCCGTTATATGTATCTAATTTGATAGACGGAGACCAATCTTGATGACTACGCACGTCAGAAGAGCAAAGAGCAGATACTTTTCTATCAAATGATCGTTTCCGCTTTTTTCTTCGCGTTCTTAAGTGACCACTTCACTCCGCTCATTCCGGTAATAACCGCCATTTATTTCGTATTTGAGGTTATGATCGTGTACCATCATCGTCGGGGGCGACACATCCGAATAATCCAAAGCTTTTAAGAAGTTATGCTCGATAACACTCCCTTCCCAGAAAAAAACTAACGCGGTGTGTACAACTGGAACTTGCTATATGTAAGTAATGCGTCTTATTTTCAACCGCGACAAGAACATATAGTCTTGACTCTGCTTAGCAGTACGTGACACAAAGGCATACTTCTACTTAACTTACATTTAGGTAGACTCCAAAACAGTGGCACTTATTCATATCACGGGCGAGTGGTAAGGATTTTTACAGGGAAAATCAGTTTTGATGACAAGTGCCATTATCGTTATCAAAAAGCCTGGACATAATGGCGTGTGATTGTGTCGTACCTGCAATAAAACTGGGCATTTTGAAAATAACTATAGATTTGTTTAGTTCTAGATATATTGTACTTATACCAGTGTTATATATATAGACAGTGTCTCCTAATGGAGTCCTAGAGGAGGCAGTGCTTTTCCGAGAATGCGGGAATAATTAAAAACTTTACAAGAAGTTGCTATCTCTGGACAATACAAGTGTACTAAAAGATTTCCCTTTAAAAGGATATCATTTTCATGGCACATCAGTGGTAAGCTACGTCTGGATGAAAGCCTTGTTTCTGGAATAAGGCAAGTCATTAAAAAGTATTTACAGCAGTACTCCACCTGAAACGGGGAACCCTGTACGGTACAGCCATCTCAATTATAACTTTATTGTTCGAGCGCCAGTTTACGTAAAAAGGCTGGCAGAAAGGACAAAAAGAAAGGAGGAGAAAGCTCGATGACGATATAACGAGACATAAATCAAAACGTGCAGGGTTCAGTGGGAGAGACGCTTTGAAGCGTACACGTATCAGAAACAAGTGTACTTTAGAATGAGCACACCACAGGAATTAAGTCGTCTATCCAAACACGACAACAGGGGAATTTACAGATTTTTCGTCCTCTACATTTTGTAAAATACAATGTTAATACGGCACAGCAACTAAAACTGACAAATCTGCGTTCATGGTGTCATGAAAGTTTACAGCTCTGCCGAGCTTTCCCTTTTCTCTCTGATCACCTCCCTGTGCCGGTGAATGCACACACAAAATATTAAAACCAGTGTGTATTGCATGTATATACATACATACATGCTCAAATCTGGGTGTTCTTTCTCTTGCAAAACTACGTCGACTTATTTACTCCTTTCCTTTTAACAAGAACAAAACAAGCTGCATCAAAGCGCCCCTGGTCCAATCGTCGTGGAGCTACTACCTCCACTGCAATTTTTACGACAAGAAGTCCCCCTCCGACCAATATATCAAGCAGGTACCTACATTCGTGTATACCTCGCGAAAATAAGCACACGTATCCTCAGAGCCATCATCGCATATTGAAAATAGTCCGTTGTAAACAAAAAACATAAAACATTCCTGGGAATCTCGTTCTCAGTGTACCCACAATAAAACCTACCTTCACTGTTCCTGTTGGTGATAGTCAAGCACTCGTGAATAGGAAACCAAAAGCCACACAGCAAGTTACCTTGCACTCTTATGCTACAAGTCCGTTTGCTGCTGCTGATGGTGGTGGTGGTGCTATCAGGGTATAAATAGTGCAAAAAAAACAAAAGCTCTGGTGGAAATAAAAGTGTAAATGGGAAATCCAACATGTACCCACAATAAAACCTACCTTCACTGTTCCTGTTGGTGATAGTCAAGCACTCGTGAAAAGGAAACCAAAAGCCACACAGCAAGTTACCTTGCACTCTTATGCTACAAGTCCGTTTGCTGCTGCTGATCGTGGTGGTGGTGCTATCAGGGTATAAATAGTGCAAAAAAACAAAAGCTCTGGTGGAAATAAAAGTGTAAATGGGAAATCCAACAGAAATACGCAGATGACTGGGGAGAATGGAAGAGAAGATGGCTTTTGCAGATGAAGAGAACAAGGTAGGATCATAAACTGAGGGAAAAAATGTACCAAACACGACCACTGTTAAAAAATCCTTTGTAAACAAATACAGCAAAGAAAACACCCTATATCTCACTTTCCTCTTCGCCAAAACGTCTTTTTGACATGGCGATGCGTTATTTTCTATAAAATGGGCGCTCACAACTTTCTTTGTTGTGTGTTGTATGGAGGGCTATCATCGGCACTGTGGGTGTGTGTGTGTGTCTGTGTCTGTTTGTGTACAGCGGATAAGAAATAACAGTGTACGCGCTAGGCAGATATAAAAGTATGTAAGCTCCTGTATTAGATAGGGAAAAGCAAAGTTTCTTTTGCAATTTTCCCTATTCGTAGTGGTATATAGCTTTATTCTAACTTTTCGACGTGAGTGAAGTGTAGACTAAAAAAACTCCATTCCACTTTGTTTTTTTCTTCTTCTGTTTCCTTTTAGTCTGGTATTATATTTTAGCAACTTCAAATGTTTTTACATGCGACTGGAATAAAAAAAGAGCGAGAGAAAAAAGAAGCGACGGTTTTAGGCTATTATATCCTCGCAGAAATACAAATAGAAACCTCCAAATACAATATTTTTCAGTTGGTTTGTCCGCATTAGTTGAACACGATACGTATCTATCGCACAAGAGAAAAAAAAGAAGTTCTTTCTCCATTTCCAATTCTGTCGGTTACTTAATGAAACCACGTCGGATTTGTTCAAGTTGGAGCGGCAGAGACAGGAAAAATTAAATCGCACAAGAGAGAGAAAAAAAAGAAGTTCTTTCTCCATTTCCAATTCTGTCGGTTACTTAATGAAACCACGTCGGATTTGTTCAAGTTGGAGCGGCAGAGACAGGAAAAATTAAAAAGGAAATGTTTGATGATGAGGACGAGGAGAATGTAAAAATGCATAGAAAAATGGGAAAGTTTAAAGCTACAAAATTGTTCAGGTCTATCTGTCTGTCTGTCTCCCTCTCTCTCTCTCTCCCTTTTTCTCTGAACGTCTTTTTTTTACATTATGTATTTTCTGCCAAAAACAAAACTACCGGACCACGGAAGAAAAAGTAATATTTACGTTGAGTTTTGTTTACGTTACTACTATTCTTCATGTTGAGCGAACAACTTGTATAAACATAATATCTGACTGAAAAGGATCAAAGAAAGTAGGTCATCACATTTGCCAGCCTCCCATGTCAAAACTGATTCGATAAAGTATTATGGTCCTGCCATGCTTGGAATTAAAGCTGATGGAAAAATAAAGTCGTGTGTATGGCGATTTTGTGTAATCAAAAATATAACTACCTCTCTTTATCTTCTTCCCCCTCTTCTTTCTTTTCTTGTTGTTGCGGAAGAATTTTTTTTCTACCGATCTGGGGAAGAAGTAGGCTACAGATAAGTATTGTATATAATAATAATAGTAATAACCGTAATGCACGAGTGCTACCCCGTCATTGCTTCAGGCAGATCGTAATACAACAAGAGCAATGTAGCAAAGTTCCGACACTTAAGCTCAACACTGATCGCATGATCCTGTTGTTTATCAAATGGCAGTTTTCCAAAATTTCCTCATCTTTTCAAGGAGAAAAGAGTCGAGTGCCGAAGGGCACGCGGGAAAAAAACTTTGGTCTAAAATGTGTCTCATTTAGATAGATGGATCAATTTGGGTACATTCTGACATCAGGGAACGCAAAAAAATCCGCCCAGACACGATAATTTTTATAGGTTGGATCATCAGATAAGATTTGTTTTTTACGCCTTCAAAAGATACGCGCTAAATAAATTTTTTTTTTAGAGAGTACAAACATTTGTAAAGCGGTATGACTTATAACTTTATTTACAGGGCAGGATTGTATTGGAACGCTGAAGAATTGCTGGAATCAAACTAAATGTAGGGCTTTCCCCGGGTAAAATTGTATAGTCAATCGGGATGACATATATATAGGCGTGTGTACATATATATTCCCTGTAGAAATGACAGTTTCCCATCCAAAAAATTATACGTTTCTTTACAAGCCTGGCTGTCTATAAGAACATCGAACTTTTGTCGAATCTCATCTCCCAAATAGAATCACGTATTATGGAGCATATTTTGAAGGTGGAAAGAAAGTAGAAGAAGGGTGCCAATTTTCCTAATATACGAAACACGACGAATAATTCCAGCAAACAATGCCATAAAGCGTTTCAGGTTCCAAAATAAAATACCTAAATACCTACTCCTGCAAAAATGTTTTTGAAAGTTCTATACCCCACTAGCACAACTTTCTCTCTCTCTCTCTCTCTCTCTCTCGGTCTCAATAACTAAACCAGGAGTAACGCACACGCTGAAAACGAATCAGGAAATAGTACAACTAAACAGAATGAAAATGAGCTTATGGAATGGTGAGATAGCTTTTTACAACCGTTCGTATATTATAAATCCTTGGATAAAAGGAACCAACTACACACTCTCCCATACTCATACAGCCTTGCATGTTTTTGTCGGACTTACGTGATTTTGGCATCTTGCTCATATACTTCTTTTTTGTGCCTCTTGCACAGTTTTCTTTGAACAGCCCTCAACTTTCTTTTTCTAGTTGGCTTCCTTCTCAAACTCTATTTACTATGACGGTCGTGGTTTCTCCTGCTGCTGCTGTATTGTATAGCGATGACGATGATGATGATCATATCCACTTATATTGTACATCATCGTCGTCATCATACTTCTCCATCTACACACACACACACACAGGGTAGAAGTGCTTTCATATGTAAATCTTGCTTTCGGCACTCGTTTGATACTTCGATAATCATAAAATTTGAAATTGGTTGCAATAAAAATGTGCATTATGTGAAAAGAAGAGTATAAGTATGTGCTGATGACGGTGGTGTGTGTTGAACAGCTCTAGTGAGAGAAAGGGACCGCCGTATTAATACAGCCTGGCATACAGTATACAGAATATCAAACGAAAAGAATACTACACGCTTGAAAGAAAAGTAGAAAAAGAGCTTTATTCTCTTTCCATACTTATATATTCTTTATTTTACTTTCTCTCCGTTTGTACTTCTTTGTCGAACAGAATAGCTGCAAACATACACATACACACACACACGCATTCGTTCCATTCTGATAAAGAGATTTGATATGATTTTGTTATACGGGTGCACTTGTACGGTTTCGTGCTCTCGCGATGGTGTGTTGGCGGTGGAGGAGGCAGCGGCGGTGGTGGTCGCTCCATAAGAATACAGAATGACTCTAGAGAAGGGAAAATAGACCGACGGCAGCGGACGAGGGACTGTATATCACCAAGTTATTCCTCACAAAACTCCCCACCACTGCCAAAAAACCAGGCAAGCAACAAATTCTCCTTTTCTGCAAAATGATAGTTTGCTTCGTGTGTGTGTGTGCGTCTGGCTAGCCAGTAAAGAAGCCCATTTCAAAGGATATTAGCGTATTTCTGCAGGACAATTTGAAACTTTCCTCTTAGCAAGTTTCACGTTTCTCCTATAGATTTTCTACACCTAGAGAGAGAGAGAGAGCACACATTCAGAAACAGGACAGCGTTCCAAAGTTGAACCTCTGGAGAGAAAGAGAGCAGAGAGAAGAGAGGAAGAGAGAGAGAGGACCACGGAGTGCCATCACACATATAAGAATGAAATGCATTTATACTTTTTCCATCATTGTCTCCTTGCGTCAGCGTTCATTTTCAAAAATTGTAAAAGGCAAAGGAATAATTCTCGAGTGTTTTGTATAGCCCATGTTATTACTATTACTTTCAGGGAATGGTTTGATAATGGCACTTTTCACTTAATGTGCCATGATATATCTTCCTCCTTTTGGACAGGTAGTGCCTTACATTATACCTAAACGGCTGTACACTTCTATTTCCAACTCATTTAAAATCACACACTCTCACACTCACACAGAGGGTGAGAATAAGAAAGCGCATAAGAATAACATGTATATATGTTTTGTCCGGGTTTACATTTTAGGGTCTCTTTATTGGCAACACTTGGACTACCTTTGTACCGATTTCTGCCGATTGGTGTATTTACCAACTCCATTTGGATTTTCAATCATCCACTTTTATTGTTCTCGACTATTCGTAAATAATTATGTTTATGGTATTGTTATCCATTATTACCCACCAGGCAGGTTCGACGTTCAAGTAAGGTCGTATATCATTCGGTATCTCCATCAAATTGATGTTATCGTCTGAAATTTTGCACAACCGGAGAAAGTTATTTCGGGAAAGTCTTGCACTACAACATACATCGGAGAAAGAGAGAGAGAAAGAAAGAAATAATGAGTGCGGGTTCTTTCTACACTGTTGCAGGTTGCTACCATCGTACCCAGCGCACTCTTATTTAGTACAGGGATTTACAGCACTAATTTAACGAAGACTGTGTATACCTGTTAGGATAAGTAGTGGTGCAAGCCTAACGGCGTAGAAACGGGAAACCCTGA